>SJYV01018039.1:166579-239348 GCA_006410875.1 Neotragus pygmaeus
AAAAAAAAAAAAAAAAAAACTACATATAAGTGGACCTGCACAGTTCAAACCAATGTTGTTCAAGGGTTAATCATAATTATTTACGTTGTATAAGGAGTTAACCCTTTCAGTTATCTAGCTCCATATTAAGTAGCCAGCTAGTCATGTTGAGTTCTTAAGGAAGTTATGGAAATCAAAGTAAAATGATGTTTTGATTCTTTACCAAAAGCTTTTTTGTTTTTCTGCCTGTTTTTAATGGTGAAATCTGTCTTGTCTTGAATTATGTGGTCATTTCCTATGGCTGTTTGTCACAGTGTGTTCCCTTGGATTTCAATGAATGTTACTAAAGGAAAAAAAAAAGCTTGTGTGTTCAAATAAGTTTAGGATTTGCTGAGATAAATAAGATTATAACTGATATATTTTATACCTTTAATATGGTAATAGTGAAGTTTCAAGAGAATGACATGGTTTATAGAATTTCCCAAACTTGTTTGACCAAATAATTTTTTTTTCTTCTTTTAACCCTTTTTTCTTCTTTTTCTGGAATTTCCCTTTTTATTCTGTCAGACATGTTTTGGAAAAATACGCCAAGATTCTAATATTCCTTTTGACTCTGTGCAGTGGTTAGACTGGAATGCTTTTGAGGACAGTCTTGGTCAGCCTGACCTGACAGGAGTGGTCTTCTGTTCAGCCACACAAGCTTCGTCAGGCTCTCTTGAGAGAATGGTAGTCTTAATTCCTGACTGCTAAATGATTAGGCTCTGTACTTAATGTGCATTGGAAAAATAACTAGAATTCGTTTCAGTACTAGCTAGGAAGTCTAACCTTGAACTTATTCCTATGCAGTATTTATCAAAGTCATATTTGAGAAAATATTGGGTTGAACAGAAAGTTTGTTTGGGTTTATCCCTAAGATGTTACAGAAAAACTCAAACTTTTTGGCTAATCCAGTAGTATAATTCTATACTCCATCCATTTTTTCAGCTTATCTAAAATGTATACCTTGGTTCCTGTATCATGTTTCTTGGTCCCTTTTTGTGGAGCTGCTTTAACTCAATTATATCTTGACATTTTCCCTTTTAGATTGAGAGAGACAAGAACTAGCCTGTAAAACTCATTGCTGTATGTATGTGAGGATATTTTTGAGGACTTTTGTATTTTATACTACAAGGTCTCTTATAAAGATCCACAGGTTAAATTTCAGATTTTTGTCCTAGGAAAAATTTTCTTCTGAACAACATTTTTTCTTCTAAAAAATATTTATGGATACTGTAAATAATGAAACTGATTTTATTTCCTTATTTGCATTGCTTCTAAAAGCTTCATGTTAAATTTGTGGTCCATCTTTCACAAATAGGTAGATTTTTACCCTGGTGGCTTTTTATCTTCAAAAGTCAAAGAATGTGGGCTTCAGAATCAGATTGCCTTCAGATCTTGGTGCCACCATTCATTAGTTGTTTTTAAATCTGGGAATCAGCTTAATCTCTGTAAGCCTCAATTTCCCCATCTGCGAAATGTAATTGTGCCCTCATAGGGTTGCTGTGAAGATTACTGGAGAATAATTGATGTTGCAGTTCTTGACATGTCTTTAATACTCCATACTTTTTCCCATTTTCATATTCCCTGTGTTTCAATTCACCTACTTTAAAAAATAATTGATTTTATATTATTTATAATATTTTATGTATTGTAATCTACCTAAGATATTTCTTGGAACAAGGCAGAGTAAGCATACATAAGTGTTGGTTTCTTAGCACATTGTTTTTTACATAAAATCCAGCAGTTAAAAACTTTCACAATTGCTTTGCCATAACTATTTCAAAATTTACTGAGATTTTGAAACTAAACATAGGTGAAAATTTACTTTTAGTCTGTCTCACTTTCATTTTCTTCCCCTTTCACCTCAAACACCCATCATCAAGTCAATTTTCTGTACTCTCTGAGTAGATATGACAGTGGTTAAGACATTTATTTTTGTTGAAACCTCTTAGGTTAAAAGTTTCGCTATCATTTGAAATCTGTCACAAGACCAGAGAAGTGCATTCATTGTAAAACTACTTAATAAATAGGTTCCGCAGTTTGAAGAGCTAGACTTTTATGTGAGGTCAGGTCAGTTGAAGACATTTACAAAGAATTAGTTGTTTGTTATTGCTATGTGAGTTGCAAGAATGGAAAAAAAAGAAATTCTTTCTTCAATACTTCCTTCCAGGCTGAGTCATCACTAGAGAGTGGGAAGGGCAGCAGCAGCAGCAGAGAATCCAAACCCCAAAGCTGGTATCACAAAGTACCATTTCTCCAAGTTGGGGGCTCAGAGGGGAGCCATCATGAGCGATGTTACCATTGTGAAAGAAGGTTGGGTTCAGAAGAGGGGTAAGTGTTCAACAAAACTGAAAACAATATGGTCGGTAAGTGTGCTAACACTTAGTTGTGTCCTGGAAGTCAGTATCTTTTTTTCTAATGTTGGAAACAAAGTAAACTGTGGCATACTATGTCCACTAAGATCTAGAAACCATATTTAACATGTGTTAGGAGTTTGCTTTTTATTTCGCAATTCTTCGTAATACTTGATTTTGATCATTTATAATCAAATTAAGAAGGTTTGGCCTATCTGGGATGTTGTGTGCACGTATGTTACAGAAAGCTTGTGTTGTATTTTTCTGTATTGTCCACAGATTCTACAATCCAGAGAGATGTCTTTAGATGTCTAGAAAAATGTCTAACTTGTATTAAAGACAAGTAAATTAAAGTACTCAGTTATGTTAAGCCATTTTTGGGTGGTGGCAGTGAAAAGGATTAAAGTAGTAAAGAGGCAGGATTCTCTCACAAACTCATGGATTCAGTAATCCTATAGTTAGATAAGTAAAGTCCTAAAGTAAAAGATCTGATGAGGAAAGGGAATGTGTATGTGTGCCTGCCCATGTACATTTAATTTTGTATTTTAATTTTTCATGACCCACTTTTATTATTTCTTATTCACTCCTATTTTAGATAAATAATTCAAATGCATTATTATTGCTTTTTAATACTAAAAAAAGCCTCTTGAATGTAAAGCTTAGTTTATCCTCCATGAGATCACCTACTAATGAGGTTAATGTGCTTATTTTGAAATCTAGACTAGAGTTTAGACTGGTTGCCAGGCAACTACTGTTTATCCACATGGCCAAATTCAGTAAGGTGAAGATGGCTCCATTTTCAGAGCTTTAACTTCTTGTATATCTGTTTTCTAGTTAAAAGTTTCCTCTTAATAATTTTGTAATTTTTAATATTCTTTGAAGCTTTGTAGTTATTATTTAGGCTCAAAAGATGTTGTCAGTAGTTAAATATGATTACATATTAATGAGTTTTTAAAAAATAAGCCTTATTGAGTTGTAATTTACATACAATAAACTTCATCTGTTTTAAGTGATAAATTCTGCTACATTTATACACGAGTGTAACAAATGCTACATCCATGATGTAGAACATTTCTGTTATCCCAGAAAGTTCCCTCATTCCCCTATGCAGTCAGTCTTCGTCCTTGAACCCTGGCAACCACTGATTTGCTGTTACTGTAATTTTGCTTTTCTAGAATTTCATATAAGTAGAATCATACAATATGTAGTCCTTTGGGTCTGGTCACTTTTACATAGTATAATACTTTACAGATCCATCTGTGTTGTTGTATATATCATTAGTTTGTTCCTTCTTATTGTTGAGTAGTATATCACCATCTAGACATACCACAGTTTTTCTGTTTACCGGTTGGTGGGTTGTTTCGAGTCTTTGGCTATTATGAATAAAGCTTCTGTGATCATTTGAGTACATGTCTTTGTGTGATGTGTTTTCATTTTTCTTGAGCATTAACTTAAGAATGAGATTGCAGAGTCATATGGTAAGTATATGTTTAACTTTATAAAAACTGTTTCCCAAAGTGGCTATTTGTATTGTTAAAGTTTAGTTTTTCCCATGTTATTTTCATAGTATAAATTTGGAAAGCATTTTCATATTTCAGTGCTGTATGAAAATTATTAAAAAATTTTTTAACTTGTCTGTTACATTTATATATTTTTTTGTTTTTTTGGGGTGGGGGGATGGCAAATCACTTAAACCTTTTGGAGTTTTATTTTATTAATCTCAATTATCTGCTCTTACAAGATAGTTGTAAGGATTAAGTGAGTTAGTGGATGTGGATGTGTTCTCACAATTCTTAAGATATTACTATCACTGCATTTTATCAAGGTATTAGGAGTGGTTCTTGAGTCTTATTTAATTGTGTCTTGTCTGAAATACTAAAATAGAAGTTTGGTATGTTGTCCATGGCATATAGAATAATGAAAAAATGAAAGTGAATTCTCAATGTTTTTCCTGTATTGTTTAGTGAATGTAATGAGTGTGTGTGTGTGTGTGTGTTTATTTTTGGAAATAATGGTCATATAAACATAAGAATTTGAGGTACACAAGGTATAAAATGAAAAGTAACTCTACCTTTTCCAACTAGTTTCTTGCTTTAGAGAGAACTTTTTTATTTTTAATTCTGCTGATTATTATCCCAGTTTTATATATAATATGCTAAACCTTATTTTTGATGAATCTTAAGTAATCTACTGTATCTTCATTGAGAAAAATAAAAAATTTTAACTTTTAATGTTTATTTTCTCCCTTCTTCCGTTTTTAACTATTTTGGTGTTTGTGGTTAAACTTCTAGGTTTGCACTACTAATTCTAGAAAGTTTTTAGACATTGACTCTAAACTTGCCACTTTGTAAGTTGAGAAGAAGTGATACCCCTCCCAATCTTTTCCTTTGAATTCCACAGTCCCTTCCCATTTCATGTCAACTGTAACATTGATTTTATATTTTTAAGGCTTATAATAGTTGCTGCTTCTAAAAAGCAGTAATCTATATTATGATTATGTATATATTACTTACTGCTAAACAAAGTAGTATGATGGGATCCTTAGGGAAGAGGTGGATTTTTGTACTCTGTTGATATTCAAGATCATCCCATACTTTAGTTTGGCTTCTAATATGGCATATCACTTTTTTCTGGATTTTCCAATGACCACATTTCCCCCCTGTTGGTAGAAGAGCCTTCTTCATCATATCACTTGGTTATCTAGCTTTTTAATCATACTATTTGTGGAACTTCTAAGATAAACTGACTTTTCTGAGAATGATGCTTAGCTAGTGTCACATTATTTAATTGCTTTCTTGGATAAGTTCTTTGCTTTCTTAGCTCTCGTGTCTTCTTTTTGTTTTGGATTTATTTTCAGTTTTCGGGAGTATTTCCTGAAGTCACTTTTTCAGAAAGAATGTGTGTGGGTACTTGCCAATACCATGTTTGAAATGTCCTTTTCATTTTTGCACCTGTACATGCCTTGGCTGGGTGTAAAATCAGGTTTAAAATAATTTTCCTTCAGCATTTTGAAGGTTGCGTTTCATTACCTTTTAGTAATGTTTTACTGATAAGAGATTTGATGCTATTATAGAACAGTATTTTTGTAGGTAACCTGATTTGTATTTTGGAAGATTTTTGTGTTGATGCCTTTTTATCCTTGGCATTATAAAATTTGAAGAGGATGAGTTATAGTCCTTTTAAATTTTTTCTGTAAAGCATTTGTTAGACCCTTTGAAAATGAGCTGTGTCTTTAGTTCTGAGAAATCTTCTGTATTTCTTTCATTATTTTTCCCTTCTATATTCTCTGTGTTCTTTCCACATTGTTTCCCCTAGAACTTCTATACCAAAGTCTGTTTTAAAGTTTTTCTTTTGTTTTACATCTCTTTGTTTTTTTTGTCTATTTGTTCTGAGAGATTTTCTTGATTGTTCTATAACTCATTATTGAATTACTTATCTCAGCTCAAGTTGAAGTTCCAAGTTCAGCCCTCCAACTCTTTGCGACCCCATGGACTACAGCACATCAGGCCTTCCTGTCCATCACCAAACTTTGCTCAAACTCATGTCCATTGAGTCGGTGATGCCATCCACCCATCTCATCCTCTGTCATCCCCTTCTCCTCCCACCTTCAATCTTTCCCAGCATCAGGGTCTTTTCAAATGAGTCAGTTCTTCGCATCAGGTCGTCAAAAGTATTGGAGTTTCAGCTTTAGCATCAGTCCTTCCGATGAATATTCAGGACTGATTTGCTTTAGGATGGACTGGTTGGATCTCCTTGCAGTCCAGGGGACTCTCAAGAGTCTTCTCCAACATCACAGTTCAAAAGCATCAGTTCTTCAGTGCTCAGCTTGCTTTATAGTCCAAGTCAGCTATTACTTTATATTTCTGGGAATTTCGTCTCATTCATGGTCACTTGCTCTTATTATATATATAAATATAATGCAATTTTTAATCTTAGGACACTAAGTAGGTTTTAAATTTTTTCTCCTCATCGAATAACTCTTCCAATTTGTTTATTCTGGTTCTTTTTGATGGTGGTAGTTGTTTCTTCAGGTGTCTAGTCATCCTTATTTGTTTGTGTATACTTCTGAATGAAAGACCAGAATTACAGATAGTGCCCTCTCTTTTTACACAGTGGGAATTAGTGATGTTGGTGTTTAACTGTGCTCTTAAAAGGTTTAGTTGAAACATTAGAAAAAACCAAATTAGGCATATTTTTCTTCCACCCTTAATTTATTCATTTAGACATTTTCGGTGTTATCTTAATAATAATGTTTTATTTTAGTCAGGCAAATGTCATATAGTCTGTTGCTGTTTGGCTATATTTTGGTTCAAATAATTTATTCTAAAGGATTGTTATGATTTGGTGCTTGCTTATTACCCTGGGTAGATTATTATCACCTGAACTTTGGTGTACTCATTTGAAAATAAATATAATATCTGCCTTCTTTACCTTACAGTGTGATTGTAAGCATTACAAGATAATTTATTTAGAGGAGTGGTTTCAGACTTTTAAACTATAAATAAATAAATATAGGAAAAGTTGTAATATAGTTCTTACTTTATCAGTCCCTTTTCTTAAATTTGTATTTATGAATCAGTTATTAGCTCCTGTCCAGGTATAATCTCATTGTATTTGTACTTTTTAATATGAATAAGCTAATATTGCTCTTTAGCTAATATCTTAGAATAGGGAAAGAAAGACTTAAAGGTAATTATTGATATTATGTAGGATAAATGCTTTTCTGACTGTGGCTATTAGTGATATATCAGTAGTGAAAACTTTTTTCCTCTACTTATCCAAAATCATGAGTATTGAGATAACACATTAATTTAGTATTGTTGGTGTTAGAAATTACAATGAAAGAAACATCAGTTGCAAACTGGAATATTACCTGCATTTTCCTTCTTAGTGGTCCTTGGAGAGTACCTAGCAGTTTGGCTGCACATCAGAATAAGAGGCATTTGCATATATATCAGACACTTCTTAAATTACTTTCTTCAAAGATCAGCCTGTGGGTATACTCTGGGTAACTTAAAATCTTTAAACTAGGTGTCAAAAGTTTTACTTTCTTAGTTTCCATTACAGCTAGTAGTAATATTGGCTCTGAAGAAACTTACTGTATTAATAAAATGGGAAATTTTAACCTGCTTAAAAGGTTTAAATTCTAGGAATATGTATATTTTAATAATGTTGCATAAGGGCTTATTGTAGTCTATAAAATTTTGTTTGGTTAATAGTACTGTTTCTTAAAAACCTAAGTAGTCTATTAATGTGGAGAGCCAGTTCCTTTGATAGCAAGTTAAAATTTGTAGTGTCTTTTTAGTCAGTTCATCATCTTACTGTTTTGAAATTGGTACAAATCTAAGAGATTGTTTTATCATTAAAGCATTTTGATTGACGAAAATGCTGCATGATGTGTTAATTCTTTACACTTTTTGTTGTTTTAGTATCTAACAAATTAAACTTCATGTTATGTTCTGTGTGTGTAACCAGCTTGTATTTTCAGAGAACTTTTTCCCTAGTTGCTTTGTGGTTATTATAGTTTCCATTCAGGGATGTCCATTGTCCATAAACTGGGTCCTTTGAATGATATTTGTCTTACATTGTATGAAATGGTTTGCTTAGATGAACTAGAATGTTAGTATTTGGTGATTCTTAGCTAAAACTTTATATGTTTATGAGTTTTTTTACAAAACAGCTTAATCCCTACCGTGCAAAGTATACCTCTGTAGCAAAGATTGTAAGGTTATGGTTTCATGTGTGCTGTGATCTAGTTAATTGTAAGTTATTATAGAGAAAACAAAAGTGTGCCTTTTGGGGGGTGCTTTTCTAAGTCCAAGGGCCTTTCCTTCTCTTTTAATTTGTATATACTTATGTACATTTTGTTCATATCTTATTTACAAAGTGACTTTTGAAATAAATTATGAAGTGATTAAGAAAAGAGAAAATGACAGCATGATTTCCTGTTTACTTGTCAGTAGCAAGCATTTTCCATGGAGAGTAAAGAGCTGTGGTAGTGACTACATAAACCACATGGTAGATTAGAGAGCTCGCTTTGACTATTGACATTATAGAAGGAGCAGAAACATGGAAAAGTCCAGTTTATTTTCTAATTGCATTAAACTTGGAGATATAATTTATCTACAGTGATGTGAAATTTGTTCTTCCTATTGTTTCAATGTGTTTGTTTTGAAAGTGTTAACCGCGTCAACCAAATGGAGAGAACCATCAGATAGTTTTCATACACATTCTAGAGTGTAAAATTGCTGTTACCCACCTTCCCAATCAACAATTGAGTTTGTATATTGACTTTGTATTCTGCAGTCTCATTAAATTCACTTTTTAATGTTAGTTGACTTTAAAGGTTTTGTGTTGTTAGTCAAGTCATCTGCAAAGGGCCACAGTTCTGTTTCTCCTTTTCCAGGCTTTCTGCCTTTAGTTAATTTTTCTGGTCTTATTTCACTGGTTAGGACCTGTAGTACAGTGTTGAGTGTAATTGGTGAGAGTGGACATTTTTGCCTTATTTCTTAAGTTTCATATTAGCCTTAGTATCTCACTGCTGCCTTTTATTGAATTGAGAAAGTTCCCTTCTATTCCTAGTTTGCTGAGAACTTTTATCATGAGTGGGTATTCAGTTTTTTCAAGAGATTTTCCAGCACCTGTTGAAATGACCATTTAACTTTTTTCATTACTGTTTTAATATGTTAATATGGCATACTACTTTGATTGCTGGAGTAAACCCTTTTGGTCATGATGTACTGTCTTTAATAACAATTTGATTCACTAATATTTTGTTAAGGATCCTTTTATACATTTATCAAAATATTGATCTATAATTTTTATTTCAAGTTTTGCGTAATAGTTATGCTGCTGCTAAGTCGCTTCAGTCGTGTCCGACTCTCTGCGACCACATAGACGGCAGCCCACCAGGCTCCCCCATCCCTGGGATTCTCTAGGCAAGAACACTGAAGTGGGTTGCCATTTCCTTCTCCAATGCATGAAAGTGAAAAGTGAAAGTGAAGTTGCTCAGTCGTGTCCGACTCTTCGTGACCCCATGGACTGCAGCCTACCAGGCTCCTCCATCCATGGGATTTTCCAGGCAAGAGTACTGGAGTGGGGTGCCATTGCCTTCTCCAAATAGTTATGCTAGACTAATAAAGTAGGTTGAGAATCCCCTCCTTGATTTTTGAAGGAATTTGCCAAAGATAAGTTTTGTTTCTTCCTTATATGTTTGCTAAACTGTAGTCAGTGAAGCCATCTGGGTTGGAACTTTTAAAAATAATACATTCAATTTATTTAATAGATACAGAAGTATTCAGATTTTGTTTCATCTTGTGAAGTTTGAGTAAATTGTGTATTTTAAGGAATTTGTCCATTTCCTCTAAATTGATTTATTGTCTACTAACCCGACTTTAGGATTTTCCTGAAGTTGATTTCTGTTGACAGCTCTTCTTCTTTGCCTATGATTGTATTTTCTTGTTACTTCACATGTCTGATATATTGTTCATTGTGTTGATGTGTTATACAGACTCTTGATCTCCTACCGAAAACTACTACTTTTTGTTTTAATTGATACTTACCTCAATTTTATTGTTTCTTTACTCCATTTTCTCTGTTGTGAAAAGCAGTTAAAATCTCTGCTTTTTTCCTCAATTTTTTGCTTTCTGTTTTTTGGCTCTTTTTTTTTTTTTTAAAATGCATGTATTATTCAAGGGTTAGCTAGAATTTGGGCAGAGCTGACATGTTGGTTTTGGGGCTCCTCCTCTGTGTCTTCCTGTCTTGTGGGGTATTCTCATTTTCTAGTCATGAAAAGTTTTTGGCAGCTCTGAGCTCCAATCTGACTCCTTTAAGCAACATGACTATGATTTTTTGTCGAAGTTTTATGCACGCTAATCTCAAGAAATGGAGGAGCCCCTCAAGCAACAAGTCATATAAAAATGTAAATCTCATCCGGTGCAGTCAGTTCTCTTCTTTCAGGGGTAGCTTTCCCCGGTTTCTGCTTGCTTTTGGTGCTTTCCACTGCCTTCAGATAGTTATTATTTTAGTATTTTGTACAGGATTTATAACTTTAAGTATGGGAAAGTTAGCTTAATATAAGTCACCTACAGTCAGTGAAAGTGGAACTCTGTTAGACATATGTTTTAATGTATAGATGTAAAGTTTAAGCTTTGTGAGTCACGAAGTTTTGTTATTTGTTAATTTAATTACTCATAACAAATCAAGAGGAGTAGAAACTTCATCTGTCTGTATAACTGAGGAGACTAATGGTTTAAACCATTTGAGCTCCAGACACCTGGAAACATAGCTAAACTTTTTCTCCAGTAAATTTATAGAATTTTAAACTAGAGGAGTCTTTGGAAGTTGTCTAGTCTTATACCTGTTTATCTTTCAGTTTAGAGAACAGGTCAGTTTTGGAGTTGAGGCAGAGCAGGACCAGTAGTGGAATTACTGTATTGCCAATTTTCTGATACTTCATATTTTGTTCCTTTCCTGTCACTTAGGAATATACTGGAGTTCTTTTTTAAAAGCTATTATTAGTACTCAGTGAGGGAGTAGGTAAGAACTGTAGAACAGGAGGCTTTAAAAATCTCTAAGAACAGAAAAGGGAGTAACTTCCGTCTGTTGGAAACCTCATGTCCCTGTGGGGAGCGCAGGGACGCTGTCCCTGTTGAACTCACCTGTGTTAGCTGCCTTGGGGAACTTGGCACTGATTTGATGGCTGTGCACCGACTACTGTATTTTCTTAAAGATATGTTTTTACTTATGCCAGTTTTTCTGCTTGACATTTTCTTCCCTTCTGTCTTTGTCAGATATTTTAATTTTAATATATCTTGATGTTTTCCCAGATCACAGTCTTGCAGAGTGAGAATGATTTCTCTTGTCTCTAACACATTCCTGCCTTGTCTTGCTTTAGGCTTTTTATTGACTAGTTACTACATAGATACATTATTTTACCTTCTCCATTATAAATTCCCTGAGGGCAGGAACCTTGTCCAGTACAACTGTATTTCTTCCCCCTATAGGGTCTACCAGTATCTTGAACATAGGTCTTAATCTTTCTTTGATAAATGAATAAGGAAGAGGAAAAAACAATTCTAGATGTTCAAATATCAGTATGTCACAGATATCAGGGCTTAGAACTCCATTTGGGAGAGCTGAGGCAGGGCAGGGAATACAGAATAGATAGTCCCAGTTATGGAAGTCGCCTGTACCTGGGATGGGCTTCCCAGTCTGCCTGCCAATGCAAGAGACAGAAGAGGTGAGAATTCGATCCCTGGGTCAGGTAGGTCCCCTGGAGTAGGAAATGGAACCTGCTCCAGTGTCTTGCCTGGAAAATTCCGTGGACAGAGGAACTCCACTCACCCCCCCCCCCCCCCCACCACCCGCCCANAGGCTCCTCCATCCATGGGATTTTCTAAGGCAGGAGTACTGGAGTGGGGTGCCATCGCCTTCTCCAGTATAGGGACTAATGGAGTAGAAAATAGAACTGACCGAATGGTTATTTCTGGCAGAGGTAGCTGGAAGATCCCTCATAGTCCCAGAATAGGGGAGTATATAAGTTATCTTAACCAGGTAAGTGGGACAATGTAGTGAAAAATGCAGTGGTGATCATAGTTCTCAAAGATTTATTCATATTAAGGGGTAATTTTTATTTACTTATAGAACTGAGAAGTGCTTCCACGTTCATGAAACTTTTCAAGCCTATGAGGAGAATTTTTTCTGATGGATCATTTATAGAAACTAAAATCTCATTGTATAAGGCATAGCTGTTTCATTATGTAATAGCTCTGAGCACTAGTAGTCTTTATTTTGCCTTCCTGAGCAGTAAAAAAAAAAAAAAAAAAAAAGTTCTGTTTTCCCTATGATAGGCCTTCAGATTGGAGAAGGAAATGGCAACCCATTCTAGTATTCTTGCCTGGGAAATCCCATGAACAGAGGAGCTTGATGGGCTACTGTCCATGGTGTTGGGAATAGAACTTAAGGCAACAAATAAGGCCTTCAGATATTTCAAGATCACTATAATGTCTTCCCTAAAATCTTTCGAAGCAAAAAGTTCTCTTTTCTTTAGTTTGTTTATTGTATGACATGCTTTCTAGCTCTCTCATGCATGATCTTTGGTGTCCTCTTATGGACATACTATTTGTCTTAAAATGTGGTGTTACAGATGATCTTATTTGCAAAACAGAAATAGAGACACAGATGTAGAGAACAAATGTATGGATACCAAGGAGGAAGCAGAGGGTGAGATGAATTGGGAGATTAACATGTGTGTGTATACACACACACACACTAGTATATATAAAGTAGATAAGTAATGGGACCCTGCTGTATAGCACAGGGAACTCTTATTCAGTACTCTGTGGTTACCTAAATGGAAAGAAGATCCACCAAAGAGGGGAAATATGTATACGTATGGCTGATTCACTTTATGTACAGCAGAAACTGACACAGCAGTGTAAACAACTATACTCCAATTAAAAACAAAACAACAAAAAAGAGATAATATATTTATTTTCCCTTTGCTAGTTTGTAGACGTTTGTGTTGCCTCATGCCATGACCATCATTGGGTATTATTTTGATTTTTAAAATTTTTATTGGTTATTTGTTTTATATATACTAGTGTGTATATGTCAATCCCAGTCTCCCCATTTATCCCTCCACCAACGTTCCTCTTTTTTTTCAGTTTTGCCATTTTATTGCTGTCTTATTTTACATCTCTTTGTTACTGAGGTTTCCCCCACCCCCAATAAATTGCTTATTCTTATCCCTAGTCAGTTTTTATATATGAAACTTACATCTTTAGTCAAGTTCGTAAATGGTGTGTATTACTTGTTTGTAAGAACATTTTATATAATCTGAATACTCTTTATTTTGTTGATCTTTTTGTTGCTGCTGCAGATCTTTTCCTGATTCGTTTATGCCTTTTAACTTTAGTTTTGTCATGTAAAGGTTTTTAACTGCTGTGTATTCTATTAATATTGTATCAAGGTTTTCAAGGATGCCATTCAGGTCATACTTGGAAACTTTCGCCTGTTTTCTTTGAGCTTCATTATGATTTAAAAAATCTCTGTTATGGAAGTAATATATGAGTTCTTTTTGTAAGAAGGCTAAAACAACAGATAGAGTTGCACTATTATTTTCCTTCTCAGAAATATTGCTACCAAGTATGTTGTGCCAATATAAAGTCAGATTTTTCCTCAGATATTTAAGAACGAGAAAGATACATGCCAAACTATAAGTAATATTTGTCTCTTGTCAAAAGATTTGGATTCAAGGAATTGAGCAGGGCACAGGAATAGGGGTAATGAAAAAAATGAGACAAATGTATAAACATGTGAATCTTACTGTTTTGTCTCATTTTACATAAATGGTGTCATAGTCACTTAACAACACGTCTTAGAGATTTGTTTATGCTGTTGCAGCATGTAGTCAGAAAAGAATGACTCCTCTGACAGAACTTGCTTTTAGTGAACCTATTCTTCTCATTTGTCTATTTGTCTCATTGTTAAGTACTCATATACTGTCAGTTTAGTCCAGTGGTTAAGAGAGTGGAACTTCAAGTCTTCGCCTTGCCTTTTGCTAGTGGCTGTGGGCAAAATACTCAGTATGCCTTAAATTTGCCATCTGTAAAGTGGAGATGACAGTAATTTCTCTCATGGTGGTGGTGGTTTTGTCACTAAGTCACGTCCAAATCTTTTGTGACCCAATGGACTGTATAGTCCACCAGGCTCCTCTATCTATAGGATTTTGTGGAGAAGAATACTGGAGTGGGTTGCTATTAACTTCTCCAGGGTATCTTCCCGACCTTGGAATTGAACCTGCATCTGCTGCACTGCAGGTAGATTCCTTACTGCTGAGCTACCAGAGGAACCCTTTATATGGTTGTGTGCTGTGCTTAGTCTCTCTGTGGTGTGCTCATGTCTGACTCTTTGCAACCCCATGGACTGTAGCCTACCAGGCTCCTCTGTCCATGGGATTCTCCAGGCAAGAGTACTGGAGTGGTTTGCCATGTCCTCCTCCAGGGGATCTTCCCAACCCAGGGACTGAACCCGGGTCTCCTGCATTGCAGGCAGATTCTTTACCATCTGAGCCACAGGGAAGATCATATAAAACATCATAATGTTTGATTAGTTTTTATCACAGTACATGGGATATTCTAAATAGTTAATAAGCAGTAGCTGCTATTATTATATATTATTACTATTATAGAATAGCTGCTATTATTACTTAGTAATTGCTATATGACATTGCTAAATTTGACAACATTTTTACTGATATTTAATATTTAGCCTCACCCACGGTTTTCTTCTATAAAAACAATAAGGATCTTTGCCTGTACAAGGTTTTGTTTTGTTTTTAATACCTTTCTGATGCTCTGTATTTCTCAAAAATTATTGATGCTACTTGGAACTCAGTGATAACTATTTTCTTGGCACCTTTGGACATTATAGAAATGTGAAAGAGGTTACTCAGTATTCCTTTTCTGTTGTCTGACCTGAATGTTGTACTGCTCTCTTCCTCCGTCTTTATCTTTTATCACTTTAAAGTTTCTGTTTGTTTGTAACAACTTTTTAAAATTTGTTTTTCTGTATTTATTCTCTGTTATGATACTGCTATCTTTTTACTTTTTCTAAATAAATTAATGCTGCAGCAACAAGTATAAACATTTTTTTCCTTCTATACTCAGGACTGGGTAAGCCCAAATGATAGGTGCATTTTAATCTTGTGGTTGACAAAAAATGTTATTTTAGAACACTAATTTCCTTTTTGTCCACATTTGCAAACTAAAACATTCTATCTAAAATTCATGTGTCAAGAGAGGCATAATTATATTTTTTAATGTTGTGATAGCAACAATTGGTAAATGAAAATGAAAAAAGACACTAAAAGTTGGGAAAGAAGGTGAAGGGCAACAGTTTTTCACCTTCGTAGTGGGAAGTCAGTTGAAATCAAGAAAGAGAGCCATAATGCCAGAAGTATTATATAAGTGGCTGTATTTGATAAGTAGAATGGTGAGGGTGTGAGGTGTATGTATGAATGGTAGAAGAGACACTACTATTTTTTAAGTCTTAAGTTCTTTCATATGTTACTGAATTATTATTACATTCTGCAGGTATTAATAGTAAACTGTATCCCACATGATCCTAGTTTATGAAGATAAAAAGCATAGTTTTATATATTGATATAGGTATAAAAATTGATTGGAAGGAAATAGATACCACAGTGTTAAAAGTGGTTATCCCTGGGTACTGTTTTTTTTCCTGTCATTATATTTTTCTATATTTTATAAAATTTCTAAAGTGAGTTTATTACTTTTATAATCAGAAAAATATTAAGGGAAAATATATAGGACTGTCTGCATTTATTTGTCATATCTGGCATCAGTATGACATTTTTATTTATACAAGTACTATAACTTTTTTAAATTAAAGAAGTTAGAGAACCATTTGGGAAGATACCCTGCAGAAGGGAAAGGCTCCCCACTCCAGTATTTTGGCCTGGAGAATTCCATGGACAGTATAGTCAATGGAGTCGAAAAGAGTTGACTTTCACTTTCAGTTTTCACTTTCATTCTCTCCATGTTTTAAATGTATTAGTAAGACAAGTATTCTGCTAAAAATAACAGAGTAGGTAGCCAAGAGTAACAAACAAAGACATGTTTATTTTTTCCCTCATTTTTTCCTGTAAGATGGATAAAGGTCTGCAGAGACTGGTTGTTTATCAGATAAGGATAAAATCACCAAAGATTCCAGCTCTGTCTGCTTGTGCACCTTTAGCTTACTGGCATTTCTTTCCTACACTTGTTGATTCAAGGTTTCAGGATATCTTTCAGTCTCTAGTGGGAGGTGGCCAGGGTTAAGGAGATTGGGAAGAGATACTGCTTTAAAGAACCAACAGTGTGAGCCACAAAATGTTTTCTTTTATGTGTGTGTGTGTGTGTGTGTGTTTGTGTGTTTGTGTGTAGTTACAATGTTGGTACTGAAGTTCTTAGATTTCTAGCAGAGACAATTTCCAACCTTTGTACAGGTCAGATTGAAAGTTTGGCACATAGGATTCTCTAAAATTTATCCCGGTGGGGATTATTCTAAAAGATAGCTATTTTGTCTGTTTGTAGGACTTCTAGGCTTTTGCTCCCTTCTTAAAAAAGATAGTTTGTTATTCTGAGGTGATAATGAATTAGGAAGTATGTTTGTAAAATGATCCTCAATTTTTTTTTTAATGATCCTCAGTTTGATTTGACTTTCCTTGTAGAATCCAAATTTTAGGTTCCAACCAGTTTTCTGAGGATTGTGAGTTTTTAGTGCATCAAATGAATTAAATAAAGGTTTTCATTTTTGTTTTTAAGTCAGAGTATGCAATGAAATTGGTAGTCACAGATTTTATAGCTGATGATTCCAGCTCTGTTGTTGTTTAGTTGCTCAGTTGTGTCCAACACTTTTGAGACCCCATGGATTGTAGCCCGCCAGGTTCCTCTGTCTGTGAGATTTTCCAGGCAAAAATAAGTGAGTGAGTTGCCATTTCTTTCTCCAAGGGATCTTCCTGACCCAGGGATCGAGCCCGAGTCTTCTGCATTGCAGGTGAATTCTTTACCACTGAGCCACCTGGGAAGCCCGATTCCAACTCCCGAATCAGCCAAAAAGATCCAGATTACATCCTTCAAAATGTTAGGGGTTATATTTACTTGGATTTTTTCATCCATATATTTTAATGAATATTACTCCTTATTTTCTTACTCCTCTTGTGACTGACTTCTTTAAAAATTTTTAAAATGCAAGTTTATATAGCTTTCAGTGTTACATTTATGGTTTTCAGCATTAAAATGGTGTTGAATAAAAATACATTACTATCAAATTAGACTTGTTTGTAAAAGTTTAGATCTTTATAGTTGTGTTTATTAATGAATTGATAAACTTATTTTTTTGGTTAATTTTTCTTAGCAGTTACCCAGAGATACTTATTTATCCTCAAGCAAGTTTTTGTTAGTCTAAAAAGCTGTTACCACTTTATGGTTTTGAGGAGTGACAAATTCTTGTAAAATAAATAAGAATATTTATATCTAGTATTTGGATAACTAATATCTTTAATCAAATTAGATAAATATTTTTTGGAGATTGGGAAGAATATGAAGATACTGGTCACCTGCCTTCATGGAGTTTAGAATTTAGTGGGGGAAGAGGCCCTTTAAGATGAGTCAGTTTCCTCATCTGTGACATGGCATCATATAGTTCTTACCTACCTCGTGAGAGTTGTGAAGATTAAGTGAGTTAAATCATGTCAAAGGCTTTGAACTATGCCAGGGACATAGTAAGTGCTTCCTAAATGTTAGCTGCAGTTACCGTTGTTATTAACAAATAGAGATTTGCACAGAGTGCTTTGGGAGCACAGACTAGGCAAGATTGACTTGGTGGAAAAGGGAGGGAGTGATAAAATTTGTACCTGCGGTCAGTTCTGCTTCATAGCTTCCTTGTTTATCATTGCCATTTGAGTGCCTAGTGTGTAGTCAGTCCTCAAAGGAAGAACTCAGAGAAGTTGCAACGGTGCACTTTTCTGAAAACATTTTAAACATAGATGACAGTAAAATTGAAAGATGTAGTGTTAACATTTGTCACCCAATCTTCTATGCCTGACTTAGTCCTAGGATAGAATTTAGAATATTTTTAAAAGTAAGTAAGTAAGTAATAAGAGGATAATTTTAGAAATAGAAAAGCTATTATTTTCAACCAGGCTTTTGAAACAATCTGGGTTTTCAAATAGTTTAAGATAATGCTTTCTAGCAAGGGCTTGAGATGCAAGAATCGAACCCTTCAGACTAGACTCATAGCTGTTGGTTTTGACAGTGCTGTGTTGTTTTAGGTCAGTATAACGACATTGATTTTTATCTGCTGCTGTATAACAGATTACCCAGCACTTGGTGGCTTAAAACAATGATTTATTATTTGTCATGATTCTGTGGTTTGACTCAGTGGTTCTTCTGGTGATCTCAATTGGGGTCACTCATCTGGCTGGATTTAGAGTGTAACGAGGCAGAGCTGGAAAATCCCAGAAGGTCTTGCTCCTGTATTTGGTTCCTTGGTGCTGAATGTTAAGTGGGAGTACCTCAGTTCTCCTTCCTGTTGCCTTTTTTCAGCAGGACAGCCTGAACTTACAGAGCATGTGACTGGTTTCTGAGAATGAATATTGCCAGCTCTCCTAAAGGCTAGAACCAGAGCTGGCACAGCATTTCTTAATAATCCATTTTTTTGGTCAAACAAGTCAGAAGGCCAGCTTGGATTCAGGAGGAAACAGAGTCCATCTCTTGATGGAAAGAGTGGCAAAGAATTTATGGCCCCTTAATCTACAATAGATAGTGTCATGCCTTAATTTTCATTGGGTGTTTGCTTTCTGCCCTCCCTATTTATCCCTTACGTCTCTTTCTTTATGTTTTACCTTTTTCTGCTTTACTGATTTAGATTTCTGTTCTTTTGATAGTGTGGATTTTAGTTCTGCCTTTGTTTTTACTTTGCCTATATGTATTTCTTTTCTAGTTTTTTTTTTTTTAATATGTCCTACGTTTTAACCTTCTCACTTTTCTTTGTGTTTTATCTTTAATTTTATGGAACCTAAATCTTTATTCCCATCGTAAGGCATAGGTGGTATTTGGGTTAGAGGAAGTGTTAGGAAAACACAGGCTGTCTACCTTTAGGGACCTGGTGGAAGATGATGAGATAGCTTCTATTGATTGAGACAACTTTCAGCCTTTGATAATTACTACTGAGTTTTTATATGTTGTAAATATGGTTTCAACTGGTTACCCATAAAATTGTAGTGAAATTATAAATTTCTTAAATTTTGTGATTTCAGTCAGGTAAGATAAGCTGTTGATATGCTAGTTCAGAAAGCAGTTCAACCTGTGCATAACTTAAGTAAACTCAAGTAAAGCCTTAAAAAAATTTTTTTAGTAATATATTTAGCCTCATGTACACTGTGACATTTTAATGTGTATCTATATGAAAAATTATTACCAATGTATTTTATATATTTTTTCAATCTGAAGTCTTCAGAATGTGGTGTGTATTTTACACTTTGAGAACCTCTCAGTTAATTCTGGCCACAGTTCAAGTGCTCACTAGCCATGTGTGACCATTGGCTACCATACTGCTGCTAAGTCACTTCAGCCCTGTCCGACTCTGTTTGACCCCATAGATGGCAGCCCACCAGGCTCCCCCCGTCCCTGGGATTCTCCAGGCAAGAACACTGGACTGGGTTGTCATTTCCTTCTCCAGTGCGTGAAAGTGGAAAGTGAAAGGGAAGTTGCTCAGTCGTGTCCAACTCTTCATGACCCCATGGGCTGCAGCCTACCAGGCTCCTCCATCCATGGGATTTTCCAGGCGAGAGTACTGAAGTGGGGTGCCATCGCCTTCTCCATATTGGATAGTAAAGTCTTCCAGAGTGAAGTAGAGCCTTTTGATAACTACAGCTGTGGTCAGCGTGTTGCCTGCAATCTCAGGAGTGATCCTGGTCCAGAACTGAGCTAAGCCCATCCTGCCCCATTGACACGGTCCTGAAGTTTACTGTACTGGAAAAGCTAGCATTTGGGGTAATATGTTACATACAAATTGTACAGATTTTGGTATTAGAGTGGTCTTATTTTGCCATAACAACAACTTAAAATGGAGATCTGTCATTGAACTCAGTGGTGGACACAAACTAGAAAGATTTTGAGGCATTAGTGAAAGCCTGAAAAGCCTGATTAGACTGTTAGTAGAAGTTTGATGGCCTTTGAGAAGACTGTGGGCGAGAGCTTAGAGAAAAATGAGAAAAATGTCATCAGCAAATTGAGGATGGAGATTCTTGTTCTCTAGTGGCAGAAGTTTAGGAACTCTGTCACCTGCAGTAAAATAGGAAGTAGAAGAATATATACAGTAAACTAGGTGATCTAGCGAAGGAGATTTTGTAAGCAGAACATTAAGGATGCTCTTGGTTTCTTCTTGCTGCTTGTATATAAAATGTAAAAGGAGAGAGACCAGTGAAAGAAAGTACTGTTAAACAAAAAGCATGTGTGAGTCTGAAAATTCCTAGCCTCTTTATTTGACTGGTATTGCTAAAATGAAGAACATTCTGGAAAACAGCAAATCCAAAACTCTCTCAGGAAAATATCTTCTACAGATGAAGCTGAGGATATGACTTTAAAATCCTATAAACCTCAGAAAGATCCAAGGTGTTGCCTCGAAGACCTATTGAGTGAAACAGTAGGGTTTCTAAGAACATTTAGAGAGTTGTCCTTCACCGGTCTTCAGCAGGGGCAGAAGAAATGAAGGAAGGGCTTGCCATGAAGAGATTTATGGGTATGGCCTTGGTCTCACAATGGAGTAAACCATAAGAAGATTGTCAGGAGGCCCGTGAAGTTTCTTCTCTCTTCTTCCCTTTCACCACTTTTTCTTCTAATGAGTGAATCGGCACTGTCAGCGTGGACTGGACTTGAGACAGAGACAGTGCACGTGAAAAGCAGGCTTTGAGTCTCTGAACCTCTGCATGTAGGAAGACACGGCTGTCAACATGGGCTACCCTTTAGGGAAAAGAAAGCCTGAGTTGGAAAGCAGGACCAAGAGCCTGGGGGACAGAAACAGGCCTTGGATTCTGATCAGAGTATTGCCCTGGATTTCAGAACTGCTGTGAGCCAGTGACTCCCCTTTACCTCCTGCTTTGTCTGTTTTGAGCACCAGTGCTTTAGTAGTTTCCCTGTGCCTTTTGTGCCTTTGGTCCTGAGTTCCTGACCCACAGAAGCTGAAAGATGTGAAAGGTTTATTGTTATTTTAAAGGTTTAAGTTTTGTGGTAATCTGTTAGGCAGTGATAGATAACTAATGCAGTGACAGGTTGAAATTGGAAGGCTGAGGAGAGAACCCCATCAGCATTTCAGGCAATGGGAACGAGGGAAAACAGGAACACAGAGGGAGAATAAGACCTCTGATTTCAAAGGTCTTGATCGGTTAGAACCATGGACTGACTGCTTGTCATTGGAAGATGTAAAGTCAAGAATATTCATTAATGTGTGTTCTGTTAAATGTTGGAGAAAGGAATTCTAATTATTGCTAAGAACTTGAACTTTATGTGTAAAGTGGGGAAGAGCTCTACTTATTTTATGTGCAGTTTTACCGTTTGACCTTGTTTCTTAGTAAACAAGGTTGATTATATAGTGTATGTTCTCAGAGGTCAGTATTATTTGGTGTAAAAGTATTTAAGATAAATAAATGTAAGATAGAGTTGGGCTCTAAACTCAGCTCTTATCAGTTTACTTTAAAATGACTGAAAAGAAGAGGAAATTACTTTTAACTCTTCACTTGAAGGTTTTGAAAATTTTGATTATGTACAAAAGCTAAAAGTTTTAATACAGAGCTAATAAGCACATAAATCTTCAATGTTTCACCATATTTTCTTTATGTATTCCCCCCCCCCCCAGCTTTGAGGTACACTTGTTAAAACTTGTATATATTTGACATGTACAATACAGTGTTTTGGTGTATGTAAACATGGTGGGCTTCCCATGTGGCTCTAGTGGTAAAGAAGCTGCCTTGCTAGTGCAGGAGACATAGATACGAGGGCCAGTCCCTGGGTTGGGAGGATCTCCTGGAGGAGGGCACGGCATCCCACTCCAGTATTCTTGCCTGGAGAGTCCCATGGACAGAGGAACCTGGCAGGCTGCAGTCCAGTGGGTCTGAAAGAGTCAGACATGACTGAAGTGACTTAGCATGCGGGCATACATTGTGAAATGATTGCCACAATTAAGCTGATTTAATATTGTCATTAACACTCATAGTTACAATGTTACTTTGGGGTTTTTTTTGTTGTTGTTGAATCATTTGAAGGCAAGATGCAGATTTTGGTCCATCCCTAATTTCTTATAGTCCAAATCTCCAAGAATAAGGTTTTCATGGTTACCATTAATCCAACCAAGAAAATTAATACCTTGAATAATCACATCTAATATGGCAGTCCAAAAGAGCTTTTATAATTAAAAAATAATCTAGAATCTATACAGTATATTTGGTTGTGTCTCTAGCCAATTTTATTCTGGAATAATAAAAATGTGACATTGTATTGCTTTCCATGACATTGAATCTGATTTTCTTTGAGGATTTTATGCCTCTAGTTGCCTCTGTAGAGTGTTCTACATTCTGGATTTGTCTAAATTTTTGTTTATTATTAGATCCAGGTTTATCCTTTTTTGGTGATAATACTATATAGATGACGTATACTTAATCAAAAAAGTGACTTCTGGAACTCTTCACTATAAATATTTTTTTTTCCATTTACAAACCTGTGTGGCCATAATTCCTAACAACCTTTCACTTTGGTTTTAAACTTCCATTGATTGATGCCACTGCCTGAATCAATTTTAACCTTGTGAATTGTAGGAAAATTCCTTTGTAATGGCCATATATAATTGATCCATGTTTGCAGTTTCCTGAAAAAAAAAAAAAAAAGAAAGAAATGCCTTGTCACCACTGAAAGAATCCACTGTTTTTTCTTGTTAAAAATAAATATATTATTTGGACTGTGGATTTGAATGCATTTATTGTCTGAGTTCCATGTATGTTTATTTTCCATAATGAATAATTTTTAAAAGCTTTAACTTAAAACAATAATAACAGATCTCTTAGGATATTTTTAGAATTCCTAACAGTGAGGCTTATTGAACAGTTGTGTGATACTTTTTGAATACCAGCTACAGTATTAGGAATCACACTAGATAGTATAATGTATTTAACATTAAAAATGTAGCCCTCAAATACTCACCAGATAAATTGAAAAGATAAGACACATATGCATGTAGAAACAGAAGACTGTTTACAGCAAGAAAGCATATATGCTGAATCACTGGAATAGTCAATAGATGATTTTTGTGTTCAGGAAACTGTCACTTTGAACTTTGACATGTGTACAAGCCGTGCAGGTATATGAAATGTCTTAGGATGTCGTTGACATTCTGAACCTGGACTTTTGAAACATACTTTGAAATAATAATCTAGTGCCTACCATGTTATAGCAACCAAAGAAACAGAGTAAAACATACCCATTGTCCTTGAAATTCTATTGTGTGAGATGAAAAACACAGGGACCAATGCTACATAAGATCATAAAAAGTGCTATAATAAAGGTATCTACTTAGTACCAAGGTTGTATAGGAGAGAGAACTAGGAATTCACATTGCTCCAGAGATAGGTGTGTCAACAGGAAAGTCTTTCCCAGAGTTAAATGGCCTTTGAGTCCAGAGGAAGTTTTTCGACTGAGAATGGAAGAGTATTCTAGGCAATAGAAGATGGGCCCAAATACCCAGAGGCGTGATTATGTGTGGCATATTTTAGAGCCTGGTGATACCATTTCATGAAATTCAGAAATGGTTCTAATTTGGAAGAGGTTGATAGAAATGATTATTCAGCCTTTTTTGATTTTAATTTTTTCACATACAGGAGAACACAGTTGAATTTTAATGTTACGTATACTTTTTCAGAAAAGTATATGGCAAGCAGTAGATTGAAGGATGAATCTAGGAAACACTTACTCTACCAACAGCTGAGGAATGAGAGGAAAAGGAGTCTTCCTTAGGAATGTACCAAAAGCATTTATTAGAAAGGAAGAAAGCTACAATAGTAATGTCGTTAGAACAAGTTGATGAGATTTTACAAGAGGATGGTTAATATCACATACAACAGAGTGTACAAAGGAAATGAAAATTTTTAAAAAGGCTGTTGGGTTTGATAATAATTTTGTGAATTCAGTATCAGTGATTTGGGGACAGGGATTGGAAGCCATTTTTCTTGAGGACAAAGGAGAGTGATTAATACTTAAATACTGGGTTTAAAGTATTTGGAAAATCTGACAGTGAAAAGTAGAGTAGCAACAGTACGCACACAAGTTGGTCAAGAGAAATTGTTTTTAAAAGTTAGAGAAAGCCTTGTACATATATGATGGCCGAGTGGAACATGCTAGTGGGACAGGAGATGCTACAAGTTGTCAGAGCATAATTGATGGAGCAAAGGGTTGGGAAGAGATGACAACACAGGAGAGAGGATTAGCTTTGGAAAGGAGGAGAGGCAAGCTTCCAGCTGATCCAGAGGGAATGAAGTGATCATGAAGGAAGAACAGAAAGGGAAGGATTATTAAGGAAGAGGATTGTAAAAAGGAACTTAGGTGAAGCTATTACATTCTCTGTGAGTTTGGATAGAGCAAACATTTTGTTTTTTGAACTTTCTCTGTGATTTATGTATTCCAGGAGCATTGATAGATAAAGTACCCATCCAACATAATCTAAAGTTGGAGAGTGGCATGGCAGAAAACTGAAGGGCAAGAAGTAGACACCTGATTTTTCTATCATTAGAAAAATTTTAGTACAAAGAAAATACTGAACATCAGAATGCTCTAATATTGTTTAAAAATGCAGTCACTGTTTAAACCTTGTTTAGGAACACTAAATATTAGTGTGTTAAAAAAAGTTTTGGTATATAAATTTCAAAGTATGTTTTACATTGATAAAACTATTCTAATTTTTAATTGTTTAAAATTTTGCTGTATTTTTTAAAAACGGGGACTTTTCTCTGTGAGAATAATTAGGACTTTGCAGATTTTAAGCAACAGCAACTCAACACAAGCTTAAGCAGTGAAGGATAAACTTAGAAGAAGGGATGGATTTATTAGAGTATGTAAATGAGGAATCCAGAATGGACCTATTTCAGTGATACCTGAATCCAGGAACCCTAGTGATGATGTCAAACATTCTTCTGCTCCATTCTGCTGTTTTCGTCTGTGATGTTCTCGTTTCCAAGCAGGATTCTGCTCTGTAGTGAGCGTGTGGTTACTGGAAGCCTCAGGGCAGTATCATGGCTCACTATTCAAAAGTAAGGTAGGCCTTTTCCCATCACCCATATAGTAGGTACCAGAGTAGACTGTGTCATTTTTCCATCCCTAATTTTCACTGAAGCCAGGGATATATGTACTCATTATATAGAGCTTGGGTTGTATAATCACCTCTTGAAGGAGGTCACAATAACTATGAGTTAGAGGGATGGTGGCTCAAAAATTGGGCACATTTCCTTCTATTTGTATGTGTGTATCTACCTGTTGGCTCTGTAACAAACCAAGTAGTTTAGTGAATGCCTTGTGTCAAATTTCTGAGGAAAGAATCAGCCTTTGATTATATAAATAAGTCTTAACAGCTTTTTTAGTTTATGATTTCATAAGAGATACTGTAGAAGCCTTTTCTTTTTTTTTACAAATAAAAGTGTTTTCTGTGGTATGTATCACAATATTTTCAGGCCTTCACAAAAATGGGGCAGCTGTCCATGAGTTGACTTCAGTAGTAGTGAAAATAAACATTTTGTGATGCTGAGAAGAACTGGATGTGAGTCTCACAGAAGTCCCTAGTGTTAGTCTTAACTCTTTAAGTAATCAGCTGTGTGTAAATAACACACAAAACCACTTGACACCACTGAGGCTGTAAAAATAGGTGAATTGGAGGCCTTGTGAAGCTCTAAATTTCTTCTACTTTTAATAGAATAATTCAGGTTATAGAAACATGTAAAATAGGAATCTTAGTATACTGTCAAGAAAATTAATGATTCTAGTTTTCACTTTAGACAGATTTGGGTTTGAATTCAAACTCTTCTACTCACCAGCTATGTAAACTTGGACAAATTGCTAAACCTTGAATGTCAATAATAATAATAATACCTGATTTGAAGTTTAAGGATAGAAATACATTTGATTTATGCCCAATAAAATTTTGATTAGTTTCTGTAAAGTTCCTTACAGCTCCAAAATTTGATATTTGGAATTATTTTTGCTACGTGAATATTCATTTCTCCCATTATAACTTTAATAACTCTATCTAGGAAAATAATGTAAATTGCAAATGTATAGTTAAAAATGTATGTTTATAACAGTTACATTATGCCTGTGACATGCTTCCCTGTGAGCCATGTAGTGTAGAGAACTCATATGGACCGTTTCATAACAGAATTTGAACACTTAATTTAGCTATCTTATCAAGAGTTAGGCTTAGTAGTAGATTGTATTGGAATATACCTGGTAAAGGGCAAATTATGATAGCAAAAATGGGACATACACATTTAAAAAAAAGAAAATTCTGATTAGGCAGTTGGAAATGAGCTGTGGACTTGAGAACTAAGATTCCTGAAATCAAGCTAAATAAATATCACTCAAGACTGAACTGAACTGAACTGAAGATTGTTGTAAAGAGCAAAGGAACTAAAGTTTGTTAGTTCTTTATGCATAGTATTTTTCATATACATTAGTTACTACTAGTTGTTTTTAGCTTGTAGGAGTACTTTTTCCTCATGATCAGCAAGCCATATTTAGTTGAGAGCAAAGGCAATGCAAAAATCCAGTGCCATTTTTATCTAAGAATTCTACTGGAATCTTCAATAGAAAAAAACAAACCCACAAAACTGAAGAAGTGCATCCAAAATCCCAAACTAGGATTTTATTTTTTTCTGATTTTGCTTTAGATCCCTGAAATAATTTTTCATGAGAAAATTTTGAGTATTCTTCATTCAACAGATATGTATTTAGTACTCATTATGAGCTCGGTAGGGGCTTCCCAGGTGGCACTAGTGGTAAAGAACCTGCCTGCTGATATAGGAGATGTAAGCGACGCAGGTTCGATCCCTGGGTTGGGAAGATCACCTGGAGAAGGGAATGGCTATCCACTCCAGTATTCTTGCCTGGGAAATCCCGCGGACAGAGGAGCCTGGTGGGGTCACAGTTCATGGGGTCACAAAGAGTCGGATATGACTGGAGCGACTGAGCATGCACACATATGGGCTACATATTGAAGAAAAGAACAGTAAACATAGATAACATACTTTATTAAGAAAAAAAGAGTGGCTTATTTAAATTTTATTTTGTAATAGCTTTGTAGTTGCAAAATAAATTTAATTGCAACTATAAGATCAATTAAGGTGTTAGTATACCTTTTGAGTAGTCTAGATAGTAAGGAAACTTCTTCAATTTTGTTTAACTTGGTGTTTCTGAAACTTGTTACCTATTTTACCCCATTTCCTCCCTCATTGAACCCAATTTTGGAGATAATAGTATATTAGTAGATTTGTTTAATTGCAAGTTAACAATATTAGGTTAACTGTGTGATGTTTGTAGGGCAGAAGCGCATATCAGCATTTTATAGTTCATCTTATACTAATTGGACTGCTGTGTCCTGGTTCGGCTAGGACAGTTTCTGGTTTATGCCCTGTTGCTCCAGTGGTGTTATTTATAGTCTTTCTCAAAAGTGCCCTGGTTTGGATAATAAATTATATGGTGCCCCTCTATCTGACACTTTTGAACCACTTAAATGCTAGACAGCATTCTAATCATTTGACATATATTAACTCAGTCCTCGTGACAACCCTGTGAGGTTGGTACTGTATTATCTTTCTTTTTTAAAGATGAATGAGGTGAAGTACAGAGAATTTTAAGATTACACACCTGGTAAGTGATGGGCTCAGAATTCAGATGCAGGCACACTGGTCCTAAGTACCAGCCATTATGCTTTGTTGTGACGCAAGAATGCTCTGTGAAGATGCTTAAGGGGAGAGAGGGAAGGGCAGAGCTTTGGAGAATGCTGCCAGTTAAAAGCAAGGAAAGGGAATAGAAACTTGTAGGTATGGCAGACAAGGGACTAAAAAGCAACTTTAAGTCATACAAAATACAATTTGCTGAATTTGATTTATTTCCTCTAATTATCCTCATCCCCTTTTTAACCAGAAAGAGATAATGTTCCTTTTCATTGTTTTCAATGTTCACCAAAGTACTAGTCTGAGAATCCCAGGATTCTAATTCAAGAGGTCTTACGTTGGGACCCAGAAACCAATTAGTTTATTTATCCGTCAAATGCTTATTGACTGCTTCCCTAACATTTTCTTATGACCACAGTGTGTCAGTGATGTCATAAGGTGACTCTGTTGCCTACTCTCTAATTGAAGGACAAAGATAATAAGTAAACAGGATAATTTAATCAGTAGTAAGTGCTACAAAGAAAGTAAATTATGGTATGTAATAGAGAGTTACCCTGATAGGGGAGAGAGATTACTGCAGATCATGTTCTTGGAAGGGATCTTTTAGGAAGTAACTTTTTTTTTAAACCTTGCTTTTAAAAAATTATATTTTAAAACAGTGGCAAAATCTACATAAGATAAAATTGACCATTATAAGCATACAGTTGAGTGGCATTAAGTGCATTCACATTGCTGTACAACTATAACCACTGTCTATCTCCAGAACTTTTATAAAACTGAAACTTTGTACAGTTGATCCCTTCCGTATCCAGAGGTCCATGTATTTGCCCAATTGCAGGCTGAAAATTTTTTTGGGGGAAAAAAAAAATGTCAGAAGGTTGCTAAAAGTAAAGCTTGAATTTGCTTTGTGCTGGCAGCTATTTGCGTAGCATGTATGTTGTTTTAAATATTGTAAGTAAGATGACTTTAAATAAATGGGAGGGTGTGTATAGGTTGTATGCAAGTACTTTGTCATTTTATATAAGGGGCTGAACATCCACAAACTTTGGTATCCGCGAGGGTCCTGGAACCCTGTGGATACCAAGGGAGGACTGTACTCTTTAAAACAGTAACTCTCCATTTCCCCCTGAATGAGAGATACAGCAGGAATCAGAAATAGCTGACTTTTTGAAATCAGAAAGGAGATGGGCAAGCAGTAACTGGTTAGCAGAAAGGAAAACTTAGAGTACCCACAAGTGCACAATACCTGTGCGAGGTGTAATGCAGTTGACTCTTTAACAGCACAGGGGACCCCCCCAGGCAATCACAGTTTCACATGTAAGTTTACAATCTTGCCTTCCATATCTGGTGTTCTATATCCACATAGTCCACGAGCTAGGGATCATGTAGTACATATTTTGTGAAAAAATCTGTGTATAAGTGATCTGTGCAGTTCAGCTCATGTGATTGAAGGGTCGTCTGTATTATATCTCTCTGAAGCTCCCAAAAGGCTCAGCCTTGGGAAGCTCCAGACATTAAGAAAATTGAGATCAGAAGTGGAGCAGAAAACAGGGAGATTAGTCAGAAAATATGTATTCTTATAGGTGGACTCCTTAGGTTCTCTCCCTTTGGTCTCAGTAGACCAAGATACATTGTTTGTAACATTGAAGAAGTACTTGTATTTTAAAACCAGGGGCAGTGGATGGCTGAATATTTAAAACAGGAAAGTTAAGGGAAATCTGTATCCAAACTCTGAAACTCTTAACTTGGCTTCCCTTCATCTATCCAGCTCATATTCTGCAGCTGTCTTCAGGTACTGGTAGGCTCACCCATAATAAATTCCATCTGTTGACAAGCTCTGTTCCCTCACATAGATCTTTCAATTTTGTTTTTTCAGAACCTTATTCTTAACTATGAGTGAATAATCCAAGACCATCAGACATTTGGGGAAAACCTCCATTAAAAAAAAAAAGAGGTCAAAATAAGTAAACAGAAATAAAGAAGTGGAGGAGGGAAATGGTACTTGGAGTACTGGGAGAAAACAGATACCATAGGGATCAAAAGAAAACCTTAAAAAAAATACTCTATTAGTATTATCAGAGAAGATACCCGTCTCTCTTCCCACTAGAAGGACAGAGAAAACGAAAGAAAAATCCATGAGAATAAAGAGAGGGTAATGAGGGTAAAGAGAACTGGATGAAAGATGACAGCAGACAGAGGCTATCAGCTGTTGGAAATTGAGAACCTGGTGTAGATTTAGCAGAATTGGGAAAGCAGAAACTTAGTCCTGTGGTATGGATAGTTGTGCAATTAGAAATTGGTCTTTCATTTATGTCCTTTGCTTTATTTGCCCTACTGGTTCTTATTTTTCTCTTGATTGAAGCTGTTCATGGGTTAACCACCAGGGGAAAAATCAGAATTCTTAAAGTATGGTTTTTGTTTTCATGTGGTTCTCTTAAGTGGTCATGCATTGTACCCTTCTCCCTATTGTTTGTGAATCACAATTTTATAGGAATGGATAGCTGATGCTTTTTTGGGTGCCAGTGACATGGGATTGAAAAGGATGCTCAAAAGGCAATACAAACAATATTCAGCTAAAAATGTGTTCTAAAGTTTGCTCATAAAGTAGTTATTTAAAACTTGGTACTTTCTTTTAAAATGATGTAATAAATGGTCATTAAGTTCTCAGACTAAACTTTAAAAAACTTTTAATCAACAATTAAATGGCATTGGTGTGTGCTCCAGGAGACTGAACTGCTTTGTGTAATATTTTCCTACAAAAAATTATTTTTTTTTGTGGCTAAAGTGGCTATATGGATTTGGAATCATGAAGACTTGAATTCAAATCCTGCCTCTGCCATTTTTATGCTTTGTAACCTCAAATAAGTTATTGTTTCCTAATCTAAGTAGAATCTAAATCAGTAAAATGAGATTAATAATACACTGCTCAGAGGGTAGTTGTAATGATTCAATGAAATTAAAATAGATAACTCACTCAACCTAGCTCCTGGACCCTATAAAGTCAGTGAATATTAGTAGTTTCCTTAACTTTTCCCCTTCTGTGCTATGTAGTAAGATGGAACATTAAGGAAGGACTTAAGGGAAGTGTGTATCGAGTGAAGGTATGTTAACATTTTTTAAAAAGAATTCCTATGTTTTTAAATTTTTGCCTTATTTATTTGCTACACATGTTTTCCTTGTCGCTCGATATATTTGCTATTTTAATACTGTAGAAAGAGCATAGGAATGGGACTCAGGAAATCCAAGGTCTAGTCCACTTCCTTACTGACTAGATGAATGATGGCTGTGTATGTTACTTCCCCGCTTTGGGTCTCATGTCTGATTTGAAAAGAGAAAGTGTTTTATTATAAGATGACATCTAGAAATCTGTTTCTGCTCTCACATTATATGATCTTGTGATCTGTGAGGCTGAAGTTATCTTTTTTGCCACCTGTGTTTTATGGGGTATTAAGGCTTGGGAAACACGTGTTGTTGTAAACTCAATATAATGTGTTTGGAAGACTTGAGATTATTTGAAAGTAACCAGACTTATAGCTGATGTTTGGCTTTTTCTTTAAATAATAGTTTCTTTAAAATAGTTCTGGCTATGAAATCTATTTTTGATTGGAAATGTACCAGGAGTAGCCACTGTTTTTCTTCCTACAGAGATAAGTGATCTCTCTTAGTGCTGTTTACGTGAAGCCATCGCCCTTATGTTTTTCAAAGTCATGTGGATTTTACCATTGCTCTTGTAAGCCCTTTCCTCCTGACAGTGGACATTCTTATTCCTAGCATGATTTGGGAGGTGTGTGTGTGTGTGTGTGTGTGTGTGTGTGTGTTTTAAATTGTATTTAATGTTTGTTATGCTAATTTTAGTTTGGCTCCCACCCCAGGCTAGATCTTGTTTCCATGGTGTTTTTTTAATAGTCTGAATTATATATATATATATCTATATATTTCTGATTTTTTATCTTTTTTTGCCAATTGGATTGAAACTTCTTTAAGGGTAGTGACCACATTTTTTTTGCTGACTTTCATCTCTAATGTCTGGCACATAATTGACATTCAGGATGTATTTTTTGAGAAAATGAATAAATTCATGTTTCTCAACAAATATTAAATGAGTAGAAATATAGTGGTAAATAAAAACTCAAAACATTTAATAGAATTAACAATAGCCTTTGCTATTGTTAATAAAAACTCAAAATACTTAAGTAGAATTAACTGTAGCCTTTGCTCTTACAAAGCAGTGAATCTAAAAGGAAAGGAAAATATCAAGGTGATTGTATAAATGACTTGTTATTGTTTGTGCAAGAACAGTGAACATTCCCTAGTACAGGAAGCAACTTTTAAAAACTGTTGGCAGAACTAAGAAGTCAGACTGTCCTTGACCTTTAGATCAAATGTTTTAGAGCCCAAGTTTCGTAAATCTTTGTCAGTTTGGAATAAACATTTTGACACAATGAAAGATTTATTCTGTAATTCTGGTCTTTATAAACAAAGAGCTTAACTAAATTTGCAGAAACAAAAAGCAAAAACTTTCTAATTTGTATTAGTTTCATTTTTAAAAAGTTCATTTCCTTTCAAGTGCATAATACTGTAAAGGGAGGGCAGCTGTATTGGTAGATAAACATGGTGATTCATTTGGCCCTGAGCTACCTAGTGAAAGCCTGGAGGGACTCTTTTTGTTCTTTCCCCCACCCAGTGGCATGTTTTTCTTCGTCTTCTTATTGCGGGAAGGGGACTGGAATAAGGGGCTATTTAGCTTTACCAGATTTGATTAAGAGGTAAGGGGAAAGGTTTCACTGTTCACTTATTTTTCTTCATCATTCGCATGCTATGCTGTACTCTTTAGTCTCCTAAGTCATATCTGACTCTTTGTGACCCCATGGACTGCAGCATGCCTGGCTTCCCTGTCCTTCACCACCTCCGGGAATTTGGTCAGATTCCTGTTCATTGAGTCAGTGATGGGTATCTAACCATCTCATCCTCTGTTGCCATCTTCTCCTTTTGGCTTCAACCTTTACTAGCATCTGGGTCTTTTCTAGTGAGTTGGCTCTTGGGATCAAATGGCCGAAGTATTGGAGCTTCAGCTTTAGCATCAGTCCTTACATGAATGAATGTTTATGGTTGATTTCCTTTAGGATTGACTGGTTTGATCTCCTTGCTGTCCAAGGGATTCTCAGGAGTCTTCTCCAGCACCACAGTTCAAAAGCATCAGTTCTCTGCTCAGCTTTCTTTATGGTCCAACTCTCACATCCATACTTAACTACTGGAAATACTGTAGCTTTGACTGTGTGAACTTTTGTTGGCAAAATGATCTCTGCTTTTTAATATGCTATATAGCTTTGTCATGGCTTTCCTTCCAAGGAGCAGGCGTCTTTTAATTTCATGGCTACAGTCACAGTCCACAGTGGGTTTGGAGCCCAAGAAAATAAAATCTGTCACTGTTTCCACTTTTTCCCCTTCTATTTGCATAAAGCATATGCTTTTCATCCAGGGCACATACTTTACTGCGTATATGGAGTAATAGTTTGCTGTTATATATTGCTTCACAGTTTTTACAAAGCCTTTTTACTTGATGCCCTGTTTTGAATACTTTATTGTTATGAGTCAAAGATGTCTTCAAGTGTTTTGAGGATGGACTTAATTTTGGAAGCAAAGTATACTTTTATCCAGTGGTATTGGGATAATATACTCATGATTAATTTATGGTAGAGATTTTATGAACTGTATGAAGAACTTTTATAAGAAACATAGGATGATCCTTCGTATTTTGGAATATATTTTAGAAAAGGACGAATGTATGTGACTTTTATATAAATCCTCTAGGTAGTTGTGTATTTCAGCATACATTGTTTTCTGTGTGTTTCATATCACTTTCAATTCAGTTCAGTCGCTCAGTTGTGTCCAAATCTTTGCGACCCCATGAATCGTAGCATGCCAGGCCTCCCTGTCCATCACCAACTCCTGGAGTTCACCCAAACTCATGTCCATTGAGTCGATGATGCCACCCAGCCATCTCATCCTCTGTCATCCCCTTCTCCTCCTGCCTCCAATCCCACCCAGCATCAAAGTCTTTTCCAATGAGTCAGCTCTTTGCATGAGGTGGCCAAAGTACTGGAGTTCCAGCTTTAGCATCAGTCCTTCCAATGAACACCCAGGACTGATCTTCTTTAGAATGGACTGGTTGGATCTCCTTGCAGTCCAAGGGACTCTCAAGAGTCTTCTTCAACACCACAGTTCAAAAGCACCAATTCTTTGGTGCTCAGCTTTCTTCACAGTCCCAACTCTCACATGCATACATGACCATTGGAAAAACCATAGCCTTGACTAGATGGACCTTTGTTGGCAAAGTAATGTCTCTGCTTTTGAATATGCTATCTAGATTGGTCATAACGTTCCTTCCAAAGAGTAAGCNCGGGCTGCCCTCTATGGGGTTGCACAGAGTCGGACACGACTGAAGTGACTTAGCTCCATTTTCTAATGCTGATGACCCTTCACGTCTACCATCTCCCACCTCCTCTGCTTCCTCCAGTCAGTAATTCTTCTTGCCTATTCACTCAATGCCAGCCCCTGTATTCTAGCTGTTGTACTGTGCTACTGTACTTTTCGAGGTATTGTACTGTAAGATTAAAAATGCTTTCTATATTTTTTGGTTTTGTTTTTTATATGCTATTTGTTTGAAAAACATTGTAAATCTATTATAGTACAGTACAGTATAACACATTGTGTTTGTTGGGTACTTAGGCCAACTTTGTTGGACTTAGGAACAAATTGGACTTCCTTACCTATGTGCTCTCTGAACTGAACTCATTTGTGTGCAGTGGACTTGCTGTCTTGTTGGATTATGTTTGCTAGTATTTTGTTGAGACATTTTGCATCTGTGTTCATTAGTGACGCTGACCTGTAATTTTCTTTTTTTGTGACATCTGGTTTTAGTATTAGGGTTATGATAGCTTCATGGAATGGGGATAAAAGCTTTCCTTTTTCTGCGAATTTTTGGAATAGTTTCAGAAGGATAAGTGTTAATGCTTCTCTAAATGTTTGGTAGAATTTACTTGTGAAGCCATCTGGTTCTGGACTTTTGTTTGTTAGGTGTTTTTAAATTACTGATTGAATTGTATTACTGGTAATTGATCTGTTCGTATTTTCTGTTCCTTCCTGATTCATTCTTGGGAGAGTATACCTTTCTAATAATTTTTCCATTTCTTCTAGATTGTCCATTTTGTTGGTATATAGTTGCTTGTATACCTTTAATAATTTGTCCATTTCTTCTGGTTTGTCCATTTTGTTGGTATATAGTTGCTTGTATACCTTTGTAATAATTTGTCCATTTCTTCTAGATTGTCCATTTTGTTGGTGTATAGTTGCTTGTATAGCTTTGTAATAATTTGTCCATTTCTTCTAGATTGTCCATTTTATTGGTGTATAGTTGCTTGTAGTAGTCTCTTAATGATCCTTTCTGTCTCTGTGGTGTCGTTTGTAGCTTTTCCTTTTTCATTTCTGTCTTGTTTGATGTGGGCTCACCCTTATTTTTTCTTAATGACTCTGGCTAAAGGTTTATTGATACTGTTTATCATTTCAGAGAACTGGCTTTTGGTTTTGTTGACTTTTTTCTGTTGTTTTTGCGGTCTCCATTTCATTTATTTCTGCTCTTTATGATTTTTTTCCCTTCTTTTGCATTTTGTTTTCCTTTCTCTAGTTGCTTCAGGTTAGGTTGTTTATTTGTGACTTGTTTCCTGAGGTAAACTTGTATTACTGTGAGTGTTCTTAGAACTGCTTTGTCTGTGTCCCATTGGTTTTGGGTTGTTGTGTTTGTATTTGTATGTAGGTGTTTTGATCTCCTCTTTGATTTCTCCAATGACTCATTGGTTGTTTAGTAACATACTGTTTAGCCTCCATGTGTTTGTGGGGTTTGGGGCAGTTTTTTCTTGTTGATTTCTAGTCTTATAGTGTTGTGGTCAGGAAAGGTGCTTGAATTGATTAGTATTTCCTTAAAGCCTCTACAGCTTGTTTTGTGGCCTAGCATGTGATCCATCCTAGAGAAAGTTCATGTGCAATTTAAAAGAATGTGTATTCTGCCACTTTTGGGTGGAATGGTGTCTCTGTATATCAATTAAGTCCATTTGGTTTTATGTGTTATCTAAAGTAGGTGATTCCTTACTGTTTTTCTGTCTGGATGATCTGTCTATTGATATAAGTGGGAGTGTTAAAATCCTTTACTATTGTTGTATTATTGCTGATTTCTCCTTTTATGTCTGTTAATATTTCCCTTATATATTGAGATACTCCTATGTTGGGTGCATGTATATTTATAATTGTTATATCTTCTTGGATTATCTGTTGGTCATCAAAGTGTCCATTTTGTTCATAATAATAATCTTTAATAGTCTTTGTCTCTTTAAAATAATAGTGTTTGTTTTAAAGTCTATTTTGTCTCATGAGTGCTGCTGCTCCAGCTTTCTTTTGATTTCTCTTTGCCTGGAATACCTTTCTCTATCCTCTCACTTTTAGTCTCTGTGTTTCTAGATCTGAAGTGAGTCTTTTGTAAGGAGCATATATATGGGTCTTATTTTTGTATCCATTCAGCCAATCTAAATCTTTTGGCTAGAGCATTTAGTTCATTTACATTTAAGGTAGTTAATCATTGTTGTGTTGGTTTCTGCCATACAACAACATGACTCATCCATGAGTATACATATATACCCTTCCTCTTGAACATTCTCCCACCCTGCCCCCTTCCCACCTCTCTTTGTTGTCACAGAGCACAAGGTTGACCTCCATGTATTATATAGTAACTTCCCACTAGCTAGCTATTTTACGTATAGTAACGTATATATTTCAGTGCTACTCCGGATTTGTCCCCTCTCTCCTTCCCCTGCTTTGTCCACAGGTCTGTTCTCTATGTCTGCATCTCTGTTCCTGCCCTGCAGATAGGTTCATCGGAACCGTTTTTCTAGATTCCACATTTATGAGTTAATATATGGTATTTGTTCTTCTCTTTCTTACTTGCTTCAGTCTTTATAACAGGCTGTAGGTTCACCGGAAGTGAAGTTGCTCAGTCGTGTCCAACTCTTTGCAACCACATGGACTGTAGCCTACCAGGCTCCTCGGTCCGTGGGATTTTCCAGGCAAGAGTACTGGAGTGGGTTGCCATTTCCTTCTCCAGGGGATCTTCTTGACCCAGGGATTGAACCCGGGTCTCCCGAATTGTAGGCAGACGCTTTACTGTCTGAGCCACCAGGAAGTGGAGCTAGGTTCCTCTACCTCAGTTCAACTGACGTGGTAATTGTTTTGAATTTGTTTTTATAGGCCCCCCTTTCTTTTTTGTTCTCTTGTGATTTGATGACTATCTGTAGTGTTATGTTTGGATTCCCTTTTCTTTTATATTTATATATCTGTGATAGACTTTTGGTTTGCAGTTTGCATGAGGTTTTTGTATGGCAGTCTGTATATGTACATGGTCATCCTAAGTTACTCATCTCTCGTTTCCAAATGTATTTTAACAACCCTGCATTTGTATTCTTCTCCCCTAACAGTTCTTGTTTTTGACATTATATTTACATCTAATTGTTCTGTGTATCCCTTATTGTGGACAGAGATGATTTAAATACTTATTCTCTTTTAACTTCCCTACTAGCTTTATGTGTATCCTTGACTTCCTACCTTTACTGCATGTTTCCCTTTGAAAGTTGAAGTGAAGTCACTCAGTCGTGTCTAACTCTTTGTGACCCCAGGCAAGACTACTGGAGAGGGTTGCCATTTCCTTCTCCAGAGGATCTTCCCAACTCAGGGATCGAACCCAAGTCTCCCACATTGTAGGCAGATGCTTTACTGTCTGAGCCACCAGGGAAGCCTCAAGTTTCCCTTTAGTAGTGACGTATTTCATGTCATAATTTTCTCATTTCTAGTTGTGGCCTTTTCTTTTTCGCCTAGAGAAGTTCCTTTAACATTTGCTGTTAAGCTGGTTTGGTGGTGCTAAATTCCTACAGCTTACTTGTCTTTAAAGGTTTTGATTTCTTCATCGAATCTGAATGAGAGCCTTGCTGAGTAGAGCACTTGGTTGTTGGTATTCTTCTTGAATCATTCTAAATATATTGTGCCACTTTTTTTCTGGCCTGCAGTTTCTGCTGAAAAATCAGTTGATAGCCTTTACAGCCTGGTTTATTTTTTTAGTGTTATGTTTTTAAGGTGTATTTATATTGATACATGGAGTTGTGATTTTTTTTCATTTTCACTGCTATGTGGTTTTGCATGAATAAACCACACTTTAAAAAACTGTTCTGTTGAAGAGCTTTAAGTGGTTGCCAATTTTTTCCCCATTACAAGCAGTAACAAATGTTTTTATACATGCCCTGTGTATATGTGAAATTTTTATTGCAAGTAGAAAATTGCTAGATCTTAGGGTAGATCCCCTGGAGAAGAAATAGGCTACTCACTCCAATATTAGTAGGCTTCCCTGGTGACTCAGATGACAAAGAATCCACCTGCAGTGTGGGAGACCTGGGTTTGATCCTTGGGTTGGGAAGATCCTCTGAGGAGGGCATGGCAATTCACTCCAGTATTCTTTACTGGAGAATCCCTATGGACAGAGGGATTTCTGTCCCTGGTGGGCTATAGTCCATGGGGTTGCAGAGAGTCACACACGACTGAGTGACTAAGCACAGCACAGCACAGGGAATGCCCAGCCTTCACCTTTACTAGATTTTCTATACTTTCTAAAGTGGTTGTTAGCATTTTATTTCTACCAGCAGTTTCCACCGAGACTAGTCATCTTGTCAAACATAATTTTTGTCATTCTGATGTATGAGAAATGGTATTTAGTATTTTAAATTTGATTTTTTCTGGTTATTAATGGCAGTCCTAGTTCTTTTTATGTGTTAATTCCTATTTTTCTTTAAATTGCCTTTTCTACTCTTTGCTCCATCCCCCTTGTTCCTTATAGTTTGTGGCTTGTCCTTCTAGTTGTTGTGTAGTAAAATTTTTTTGTACTAAAAATTTTCATTTTCAATACAGATACATTTGACAATCTTTTACTTTATAATTTGCTCCTAGTATCATATTTATGAACTTCTTTTCCTACACTGAGGTTATAGTAATAGTCTTTTTATTAATAAACTGTTGCTCTGTAACAAATTGGGGTTTCCTAGGTGGTGCTACTGGTAAAGAATCTGCCTGCCAATGCAGGAGACACAAAAGATGCAGGTTCGATTCCTGGGTTGGGAATATCACCGTGAATAGGAAATGACACCCCACTCCAATATTCTCACATGGAAAATTCCATGGGCAGAGGAGCCTGGCAGGTTACAGTCCATCAGGCTGCGGAGAGTTGGGCACCATTGAATGACTGAGCACAGGTATACATACACATACTATAACAAATACCAGCAAAACCTATTTGCCTAAAAGAGTAAATATTTATTATTCCTTTTCACTTCTGAAGCAGTGTGTCTGAGTGATTTTTGGTCTCCTATGAGATTGTAGTCAAGGTGTTGGTCAGAGTTTCAGTCATCTGAAGGCTTGATTACTCCTGGAGGACTTGCTTTTAAAGATAGCCTACTCAGATGGCCAGTGAGTTGGTGTAGGCTTTTGGTGGGAGGCCTCAGTTCCTCTTGATGTGATCCTTTACCAGGGCCACTTGAGAGTTATAATTTGGAGGCTGACTTTCCCCGCATGAGTGAGCCAGGAGATAACAGTGGAAACTAAGTCTTTTATGCTCGATCCTTTGTAGTCACAGACATCACTCAGCTTGGTCTCTGTGGGAGGAGACTGTACTGAGATTGGAATACCAAGGGGAGAGGGTCACCAAAGACTATCCTGGAGCCTCGCTAGCAGAGTGTCTGCGTGTATGTTTAGTTGCTTAGTTGTGTCCAACTCTTTGCAGCCCCATGGACTGTAACCCACCAGGCTCCTTTTTCCATGGGGATTCTCCAGGAAAGAATACTGGGGTGGGTTTCCATGCCCTCCTCCAGGGGGTCTTCCCAACCCAGGTCTTTCTCATTGCAGGCGGATTCTTTACTGTCTGAGCTACCAGGGAAGCTCAGAGTGTCTTATGCTTTAAAGTAAAATACCTAATAGTTATTTCACATTTAGGCTTTTTTTTTTAGTCTACCTTGAGGATGTTACGGTGTATGTGTGTGTGTTTAGAAGGGGACATGATCTTATTATTCTTCTAAAAGTATAGTAATTGTCTCATTTGTTGAATAATCCATCATATTGTTCTTTTTATATGTGGATTTGCTTCTGGGCTCTGTATTCTCTTTTAGCTTGTTTTTTATAATTCCTATGCCAATACCACTTTACAGTACCATAGATCAATACCACTTGATCTAAGGCAAGTTTCAAACTCTTTACTCTTCTGATTGGCTTAGTTCTTGTTTCCAAAGACTGTTAAGAGAGAAACTGTTGAGTAAATCTTTTGACTTTTAGAATCAGATTCTATGAACATATCTTTTGGGATTTTACTTATTTTAAGGAGTATAAACATATAACCCTTTTTTCATTATAAAAATAATAGTTGCTTAGTGAATATTTGTAAAATACAGGTAAACTGAAAAACTTCAAAAAAATAAAGTGTCCATAACCCCATCCTCCAAACATGGCCATTATTGTAGCATTAAGAATTTCTTAAGTATTCATGTTGATGGCAAAAAGCACCACAATATTGAAAGGTAATTAGCCTCCAATTAAAATGAATAAATTAACTAAAAAATTAAATCTGTAACAAAAGACATCACATATTGGGAAAAATAAGGATTAACACTGTTATTGTAGTGTATGTCCATGTAACATTAAGAAAAATATAAATAGAAAAATGGACAAAGAACATGAACAGGCGTTTGACAGAGGTGGATGTACAGAGAAATCCATACACTCTTTCCTCAAATGTTAACATTTTTCCACATTTGCATTGTTTTTCTTTTTTCTCTCCTCCGTCTCATTTCCTCTCTGTCCCAGTGCTTTGTCCCTCATTCCACATTGATATATTTATTAGAAGTACTTAAAATATTTTAAAGATACTTAGGTTCAAATACATGTTTATTTTCTGAACCATTTGAGACATGATGACCCTTTTATTTTCTAAAACTAGAGCACGATCTTACATAATTAAGTGCAGTTATCAAAATGAAGAAACTAAGATTGACACAATGCTTTTATCATCCAAATATTGCCAGTAATAATATTCAAAGCCCTCTGTCTCCAAAAACTTCTTGGATCATTATGTAAGAGTCGTGTGACTTCATGATGTCTAGTCATGCAGGGGAAGCACATGGTACTGATTTGTCCCAATCTTAGTGATGTTAGCTTTGATCACTGGTTACAGTGGTGTCTACCAAGACTGTTCTCCATTGTAAGGTTATTATTTTTCCTTCTGTAATTAAAAAGAATCTTGTGGTGTGATACTTTGTGACAGTATAAATATCTAGGTATTCCTCAAACTTTGGCCCACCAGTTTCAGCATTCAGTTATGGCTCTTGTTTGGATCAGCTATTTGTGATACATGGTGATTTTCTAATTTACTGTTTCTTTTTGATTTTAATTGACTTTATTACAGAAAAATTTTCTATTATGGGTGCGATTTTACTCAGTGGATTATAGTCTTTTACTATCATTATTAATTCTGAATTCTCAAATTATCCTGGATTTGGCCCATGTAAGCCCCCAAAAAGCTAGGTCTATATTATTTTGACATGTTCCCATCAATTTGTGAAGTCACAATAAAATATTCCAGGCTTATAATATAGTTTCCCAGGTCTGGAATCAACCATTTTCCCAGGGAGTTCTGATTCCTTTTCATGGGAAATAGTATTATTTTTCTTTTATTCTTAATTATCTTTATTCTTCATTACTGTTTGTTTTTCTACTATCTTGATTGGTTCTATTTCTCCATGACTTATCATACTGCTTTAATTAAGTTTTGTAGTTTAGTTCTTTATTTAATTATTAGATCTCCCTGGTAGGTATTTCACCCTAGAGAAGAATCATCTGTTTTTACTTGTCCTCCAGAACCTCATAATTCTTGTTTTTTCTTTTGACCTGTTTGACTATCTATCTCATGCTTTATCTGGATTCTTCTTCCTTGATTATAATTTTAAAGGGTAGATTTCCCTAGGATCCTTCCCTTCCTCTGAGGAACCAGTCAGTGTCACTGGTCATCTTTGTTGGTAGGAAATCTATACTAGTTCCTTCTCCCTAGAGACAGTTTGATAATATATATCAAAACTACAAATTTGTATTCCCATTTCAGGGAGTGTATCCTTCAGGTATATTTTCACATTTTGTGATGATATATGTACAGGGTTGTTTATACAGAAGTTGTATGTAATAGCAAAAGATTTGGAGATTATCCACAATAATCTGAAAGAAAATCTTGTTATTGTTTTTCTTCCCTTTTCTGCTCAAATATGTGTAAGGTTTGATTTTTTTCATATATGTCAACCAAAACAATATATTGTAATAGAGTGGAACAAAAGCTCAAATGTCCATAAATAGTGGATAGGTTAATAACGATGCAGTAGTACAGTGGAATATTATGCAGTTGAAAAAGAATAGGAAGAATAGTATTTACATGGAAAATCATGGAAAAATCACTGCAGTTAAAAAGAAAAAGAGTAAGATGCAGAACTTACATAGAGTACTTTCTGTGTAAAGGGGGGAAATAGGTTGTGCAGTTTTATTTGCTCTATTGGTATAAAGGAACTCTGGAAGGAAAAATAAGAAACTAACAGTTTTCCCTAAGAAGAAGGATATGACCCAGGCAGGTCCCAGAGGTATGAAGAGACTCTTCATTGTATATCTTTTTAATCTGTTTGATTTTTGACATGTGAAAATACTACCTGTTGAATTCAACTGTCTTCCAGTGTAACTTAAACCTGGTTTTGTTGCAGTACAAATTCAGAGTTTTTACTAGTTCTAAACCACTGGCCCACAGCATAAAATGTTTTTCAACACACTGTAAAGCCTTTTTTCTCTGTAGCTTTATACTTTGCTACTTCTGGCTCCATATTTTACACCCTGGCAACATTGAATGTCCTGTAGTTCTCACAAGTGGCACTGTTTCGTAACTGTGTATTTTTACCTATGTCTTCTCATATTTATCATTGGAGGATCAATTTGTTTTCTTCTCTGGAAAGCTGTTGTGCACCTTGCAGGCTGAGTTAGGTAATTGTATAATAAATACTCTTTGTGTTTGTCTAGTATTACCCTAACCATATTGCCTTTTAATGATTAGCTCCTTATATAGTACCCATACATAGAGACACAAAGATTTGCTTCGATTTTTTTTTTTTTCCCTAATAACTCTCCATGTAGGTTAGAGGCCATCTCTCAAATGGCTTGTAGTCCTCAATGGAGACCTTCATGCAGGAATGTAACTGACATATGACAGAGGGTAATAAATGAGACAATAGGCAAGATTATACTTCCGGAAAAGTTCTTTTACATGGGTCTTAAGATGCACCACAGTCCAGATGGAGACCTTTTAATAGGGCCTGTTCAAGAGCAGCAGATAATCAAGTATAGCTTCAGTGTAGAGGAATCATGACTCAAGGTGAATTGGGAAGGAAAGTTAAAAAAAAAAAAAGGGACAGATTGTTAGAGGCCTAACATTCTAGTCTGAGGAATTTAAATAGTATCTTGTAGGCAGAGTAGGACTATCGAATGTTTTTGAACAAGGAGCCAATCTGATATGTGTTTTAGGATTATTACTTTTATACTTTCTGTAGAGTGGTTTGAAAAAGGAAGCAATGAGAGACAGGGACATCTGTTAGGATATTTTGTACTGTAAACTACAGTGTTGAATATGGAATTGAAAAGTAACAGTCCCAGCTATATTTTCAAACTCTGTTTTTCTGTCCATGTAGTCTATTCAACTTAGAACGGTCTTTTATTTGAAAAGTGAGATTCTATTAATCTTTGGAGAGACAGCTTATATGTAATAGCTACTAGTAATCCCTGAAAAATTCCCTCCAAATGTATTAATTGTACCCTGTTCTGACTACATTTCACTTATTTATGACTTTTTTTTCATACTCTGTCTCGTAGTAGTTGTCTTACTCATTCCTGAAATTGTTTCCTTCTGGAAACCTTTGTGTTACTTTATTTGACTTTATTCATCTAACACTTGTCGTATTGTATTATTGTTGTTTGTTTCAGTAAACACTTCTTGGGTATCAAACCTGGAAGAATTCATACTTTTGGCAGTCCATATGTTATAATATATGATTAGATGTATGAGTTTTTTAGGGCAACTTTGTTTTGATTTCTTCCACAGAACATATTTGATGATACATATTATGAATTCAGTATTAAGGAGATATCAGAGGAACAGTGTTAGTTCAAAGCCCAGTTTAAATCCTGGTTCTACCACTGTAGCCTCGGTCCTCTGTAGAGAAGTTATTTAGCCTATTTAAGCCATAGTTTTCTCAACTTAGACTTCCTGGATAGCTCACTTGGTAAAGAATCCACCTGCAATGCAGGAGACCCCAATTCAATTCCTGGGTTGGGAAGATATGCTGGAGAAGGGATAGGCTATGCACTCCAGTATTCTTGGACTTTACTTGTGGCTCAACTGGTAAAGAATCCGCCTGCAATGTGGGAGACCTAGGTTGATCCCTGGGTTGGAAAGATCCCCTGGAGAAGGGAATACCTACCCACTCCAGTTTTCTGGCCTGGATAATTCCGTGGACTATATGGTCCATGGGGTTGCAAAGTAAAGTGGGAAATTGTCTTGGGCTGCCATGACAAAATATCATAGACTGGGCAGCTTCAATGACAGAAATCTGTTTCTCTCAGTTCTGGAGGCTATGAAGTATGAATATAGTGTCAGCATTTTTGGGTTCTGGTGAGAACTCTTCCTGGCTTGCAGGCAATACTTGCCTTCTTGTGTCTCACACAGTGGAAAGAGACAGGACAAACTCTCTGATGTCTCTTATAAGGGAACTAGTTCCATCATGAGGTCTCCACCCTTGTGACCCTGTCTAAACTCAATTTATTCCCAAAGACCCCATCACATTTGGGGTTAGATTTTCAACATGAATTTTTTGGGGATGGCACAAATAGTCCCTAGTATATCTTATGCGGTGGTTTTGAAAATTAACTAATTAATGGAAAGCATTTAGCACTGTGCTTCTAGCATAAAAGGTGATGTGTTTGTTTATTCTGTTGTCATCAGTATCATTTTGACTTGGCCTAATTTTACATGTTATGTAATGGAGGAAAACTAAAAATGAATTGGCGANAAATTAACTAATTAATGGAAAGCATTTAGCACTGTGCTTCTAGCATAAAAGGTGATGTGTTTGTTTATTCTGTTGTCATCAGTATCATTTTGACTTGGCCTAATTTTACATGTTATGTAATGGAGGAAAACTAAAAATGAATTGGCGATTTTGCTCTTCATTGATGGAGAATATGTGATAGTATTAATCGTGAAGAGAAATGTGGGAAGAAGGGTAGGATTGCAGGCTTGCTGATGAGAGGTGCTTTATTCACTCTATCAAGGGGAAAGGAGAAGAGGGAGGCAAATGTCAGGTTTATAGATGTAGCATAAAATGCCAAGAGTAGAAGAAAAGAGAACTTTTAAAATTCTTTATATATGTATGACCTTTAACTACAGTTCTTAATTGTTTTTATTCAAATCTTTTAGGTTTCTTTTCTCTGATTTCATTGATAAGGATGAATTTTTGTGTGAGCCCAGGAAGGCAGAAGTATCATTTTTATTTTTATCCACAAATACCACTAAATTTGTTTTGCTGGATTTTCAAAAGTTCTGTTTCAAACATTTTGAATCTTTGACATATTTTGACAGTTTAGAATTGGGCTACAATCTATTCCTGTCCTCTAGCTTGTGGGATTTACTTTCTCCTCTCTAAGTTAATGAATCAAGGGCTTATTAGCCTTTCTAGAACTATTAAGAATCTCTCAGTCTTTCACCTTTGGCAATAATTGTCTCCACATTTACTTTATAGAGTCCCCTTTGGTGGAGCCCACAGGCGGAGAGGAAGCACAGGATTCATAAGATGGCGGGCGGGTGAGTGACTGAGAATTTGGGCTGAAATTGGGGGAAAAAAAAAAAAAAGTGGCAGTGGTTGTACCTTAATAAGAGGAATAAGTTTGAAGTCTGAGTTGGGACATTACATTGTCTTGGTCAGGTCTGTAAAGAATGGAATGGTTTTAAGGTTTATTTTTTCAATACAAAGTTTATTAATGCTTTATATAGCATAGCTATCATGCCATATTGTATGATTTTTATCAGACTTCACTCTGTGACTCAACACATAGCAGTTTGAGGGAACATAGAAATATTTATCCCACACTACATCTTTTTTTGTGGTAGTAGTGGTTAAAAATACATCATTAAATTGTGGTTGGGGGCTTATCTTTTTTGTTTTAAAAACAGACATTTCACCTCTTAATAATATAAACTTGAGTTGGCATACTGGTTTACTGATGAATTTATGAATTTTCTGTGAGTGTATGTAGTGGTGTGTAGCTAGATGAGGCTGACTGCAAAATTTACAAAGGAGAAAAAGCTTGTTTCCAGGACCCTCTCACTGCTATTTCCTTACTCCTTCAGCCTCCGCATTTAGTTGAGGGAGTTATCCTCCATGGGGCCTTGACAGGCTGTCTTTGTTTCTTTTGTTTTTGTTTTCTTTCCTTTTATTTTTGACAGGTTATCTTTGAAAGATTGAATAGCAGATTATTTTATGTTTAAATGAGGCTTTTGAAAATCCAAACAGAATTTCCTTGTGATGAAACTAGAAACATTGACATCTATTGGGAGAAAGATTTTTAGTAAATAGAGTTTTTTGACTCTGCTTCTTGAGTCACAACCAGTGGCCAGGTAGGAATGGAATGGACATTGTTACAGATCTCAAACATGCTAGTGTCTGAGTATCTGTGCTAGGTCTCTTAAATATTCATTTGATCCTCACAGGGAGCTTGTGAGATAGGCATTCTTACTCACATTTTATAGTAGAGGTACTGAGAGAGGCACAGAGACGTGAAGTCACCTTCCTAAGGAGGTCACAGAGGAGGCACATCTTAGAATCACATCTTAGGACTCTCAGACTCCAGACCTTTTACATTTACCAGTACACCAGTATTTGACGATCATTTTATCTCATTGCTTAATCTGTAGTTCTTTTTGGTGAACGTGAGATATCATACCCTCAAGAATTTCTTTTACGTGCTTCTATAGGGATGGTTCCCCATCTCCTTTGTATGTCACCATACTGGATCATGCTGCTTGTAGTGGACGAGTCTTGAATTTTTTGTGTGTTTCTTGCTAGGAGTATAAAATTGCCTTACTAGTAGAGATGGCCAGCAACTACAGCATTCAGCATTAGTTTGTTTTCTAGCAGATTGACCAGCTGTGAAGTTTGTATAGGGATGTATATGAGAACTGTATATATGTGTGATGTGTATGTGTGAACTGTAATGTTTGGGAATTATCACAGCAAGAATGAATAAATTTCTTGTTACTAATGCTTTTGAACAGGTATATTCAGGATTACAAAACATTTTAAAAATGTTCATTCAACAAAGCATTATAAAGTGCTAGATTCTATACTAAACACAACATGAAAAACACATGGTTTCAACCCTCAGTGCAATGATAGTTTAAAAAGGAGACAAAGGTGTGAGGTAACTATGAAGATACACTGTAGTCATTATCGTGATGGAGACGTGTAGGACAGGGAGTGGGCATACCATGAAAGGTCAGGTTAACTGTGCTTGGGTGATCTAAGAAGAGGCTGTAGTTTAACCCAAAGGCTGAATGTATTCTTGACCTCAAGACAGTTATGGTCTGCTTATACATACTGCACACACAGCATTTGCACAGACAGCATGTTCCTTCCTTGTACATGTACATGTCGTATTAGGCTTGAACACTTAGTGTTTTCCCTTTACCTCGTCTCATACATCCTTGCATATGTCTTCCAGAAGGCTTCTCCTGTAATTGTTCCTTTTTCTTTATTTTTCTGTTCTATAGCTCTTTAATTTTTCTCTGGTTTTTGGAAAGAGGCAGACTAATTTCTGGATAGTAAAGGAAAGTTAAATTTATGATGATCACTCTCTGCATTCTTTATAGCACTCAGTAGTGAGTGAAGCATCACAGTGATGGTGGAAATGGTAAAGAGAGCGGGGTATTGGAACTAGTCACCTGATTGCTTTATAATCTTTACTGTCACACAAACAGTTTTCTTCTGCCTGAAATAATCTAAGGACGGAAAGTGTGACTAGCTATGTTCTTGAGCTGAGAGGGAAATAGAGACCAGTCGCCTAGAGGGAAACACTGCCTTCAGTGGTATGTTAGTTATTTCCTGCCCCATTTTGATTGCAAGGCTTTTTGGTGAATTATGCTTATGAAGCATTCCCCTATGATTAAGGATTAGGATACATGCCTATCTCTGTCTCTAATATAAGCTGGTTTTTATAGGCTGACACATTGGCATATGTTTAGTCAGTTCAGTTTAGTTGAGAAGCCACTTCCCATGGCATTATGGAAAGAGCCCTGCACCGAAAGTTAGGAAAGCTGAATTCTGATCCTGCAAGTCATTTTTTTTCTCCTTTGATCTCATCAGGTAACCTCTCTTAGGTCTCCGTTTCTTGCTTTTTAAATACTGGGATAGGATAATGGTCCTTAAGGTACTGCTCAGCTCACACTTCAATTATTTTATTGTTGAAAAAAGGCTATTTATTCACCTACTAAATCTTTATTGCATGCTTCCATATTTCAGGTTCTGTGTTAGGTGCAGTCAAAGACACATGGAGGATAGACGTGTGGTCAATGAGAGGGAATCGAGAGTTGAGAAGTAAACTTAAACAACAATGGTAAATTTTTGACAAAAGTAGCAAGACCATTCACTGTGGGAGGATAGTCTTCAATAAATGATGCTGGGAGAATTGGGCTTTCACATGCAGAAGAATCAGTTTAGATCCCCACTTCATGCTGTATACAAAAAATAACTCAAAATCAATTACAGACATAAACATGAAAGCTACAACTATACATCTCTTGGGCTTCCCTCATAGCTCAGTTGGTAAAGAATCTGCCTGCAATGCAGCAGACCCGGGTTCAATTCCTGGGTTGGGAAAATCCCCTGAAGAAGGAAATGGCAACCCATTCCAGTATTTCTCCCTGGAGAATTCCATGGACAGAGGAGCCCAGCAGGCTACAGTCCATGAAGTCAAAAGAGTTGGACACAACTTAGCAACTAAACCATACATCTCTTAGAAGGAAATGAGTACATCTTTGTGATCTTGAGCTGGGCAATAGTTCTTTAGAATTGGTATCAATTTCACAAGCAACCAATGAAAAACCGAAACTCATCAAAATTAGAAACGTGTCAAATGACAGTCTTAAGAAAGTGAAAAGATGATCCACAGGATGGGGGAAAATATTTGAAAATCATATACCTGATAAGTACCTAAACTATATCAAGAATTTTTATAAATCATCTATAGCCCAAATTAAAAGTGGCCAAAAGGTATAAATTGACATTTTTTTCAAAGNACTCATTGGAAAAGACCCTGATGCTGGGAGGGATTGGGGGCAGGAGGAGAAGGGGACGACAGAGGATGAATGGATGGCATCACTGACTCGATGGACATGAAAGTGAAAGTGAAGTCGCTCAGTCGTGTGAACTCCGGGAGTTGGTGATAGACAGGGAGGCCTGATGTGCTGCAATTCATGGGGTCACAAAGAGTCGGATACAACTGAGTGACTGAACTGAATTGAACTGAACTGAATGCTACTAGAGCCATTTTGTGGAAAAAAAAAAAAACAACTTTCTGGACAACTCAATAAAATTTTAAAAGGTTTAGGCATAGCTTTTCACTTATTCCTTTGACTGTTTGCATTCTTCTTGCCTTGCTGACATCAGGTGCTGGTAAAGGGAAGATCATAACTTTGAAATATGGAGCATTTGGGGAAGTTACAGCAGATCAAGATGGTAGAAAAGGCATGAATTTTTTGAAACTGATAGAAATAATATCTGGATGTGGGAGAAAAAATATGTATTGGAAAAGGTTGCAGGAAAATATGCCAAAGGTACACTTACCCATTTCAGATATTTGCTTTCTGCCAATTTTGTGCCTGAGAAGAGGGATGGAAAGTTTAACTTCCTTTCCCCCATCATTCGTTCCAAGGATCTTTCTTTAAGGCAGCTTTAGTTGGTACAGGGCTTCCCTGGTAATGTATCGGTAAAGAATCTGCAGTGCGGGAGACTCAAGTTCTATTCATGGGTTGGGAAGATCCCCTGGAGAAGGCATAGGCCACCCACTCCAGTATTTTTGCCTGGAGAACCCCCATGGACAGAGGAGCCTGGTGGGCTACAGTCCATGGGGTCGCAAAGAGTCAGACATGACTGAGCTACTAAGCACAGCACAGCACAGCACAGCACAGTATCTCTAGAGGGCCTGAAACACAAGAACAAAACTCTTGGGACTTCCCTGGTGACTCAGGTGGTAAAGAATCTACCTGCAATGCGGAAGGCCCAGTTTCGATCCCTGGGTCTAATTAGGATTATTTAACAAAGTTAAATATACCTTTGTGATGACATCCTTAATTTTAATAACAGCATTATTCTCTGGAACAAAACAGTCAGGGTACCCAAAAGCTACCCCTGAAGTTAAAGTGTAAAAGACCAGTTAGAAACCTGCAAAGTGTTTTTATTATTTTAAAATTTAAAATCTATTGAGTTTGAAAAAATAAAATTAAAAGTTGAAAACACCAAATCTAATGCTGTGTATAATTGGAATGAGGTTTTTTTTTAGAAAATTACATTTGGCAATTAATCCTTAATAAGGATTAATTATTTTATCTATTTTAGGGAAAAATTAACAAACCTATTATGTGAAATTCGTGTAATGAACATGGGCAGTACATAATTTCTGTAGTATTTATAGCATCAACTACAAGAAAAGGCTGAATTAGTATTATCAATTGCAAAGAACTTTCATTTCAGAATCAAAGCTATTCGTAAAGCACTGCTCATGGTCACTATAATTAATTCAACATTACAGGGCTGTTTAAAATGCCATGCCATATCACTTTATTAGATATACCTTTTAGGTGCTTATATGCTTCATTTTGGATAAATATCACCTTTTTTTGTACCTTCCGATATTGAGTAGATTTTTTTCTTAGTTGAAAATGTTCACTCGTATGCTGACTTCTGGCTTTGTACCAAAAGTAAAGAAGCTCATAGTTATTAGATAAAAAAGAGGTCACCCAGCAAGCAGTTACAAGACCCCAAAACACAGTGTTAGCCCTTGCTCAGCAGCTCATTGTGATTAGCGAACCGGGCTTCTGTAAGTAAGTTCTTTCCCTTTTTCCTGGAGCCAGTGGAGTTTTGGTTGGGTGGAATATCACTGTGGATAGCAGATTGGCTTGTCAGTTGAAGATTCCCTGGGCTGAAGTTTCTAGAGGCTAGGCAACCTCCTTGACACCTAGGAACTTAGCCCTTACTACCCGTCTCAGTCCTGCTTTTCTGTGTCTCCCATGTCCTTTTCTACCCAGCCCCGTTCCCTGTGGGCTGGATCCTGTTTCAGTTGTTTCATGTGTATCTCAAGCCTGTTCTGTAGACAAAAGTTCATTCTTCAGTGAATGTTCCTGCTTTCTTCATTTTGCATTTCTGAGCTGGAGCCCTGATATACCTCTCAGATCAGAGCACCACTCACCCTTTGACACTGAAGCGCATAGCAGAATATCCCGTCTTTGTCTTCATTAGGCTGAGGCGGAAAACAGCCAAAAAAAAAACAAGGACTGTGTCATTTTAAAAGATGAATACAGCACTGTCTTCTCCAAAAGAAATTAAGAGTATATTATATATGTAAAATTTAGGTATGTTTCTTAGACTATTACTCATTTAAGCTTTCTTTACACTTAAATCCATGTAGACAAGTCAAACTTATCACTGCCTTAGATGCACTTTGAAAATTCTGTAACATGAGTGGTCTTTGTACATGCCTTGTGGAAAGTATCTTCATATTGTAGAAGTTGTATAGATACTTAAAATGTGTTGTTCTTTGTGATTCTGTAGTAATAATTTTCTGGAATTTCTTTTTTCCCTTTAGTAGGCTATCTTTGAGAAGCATTTAAAAAAATGTGTCTGACTTGATGTAATTTAGAGTTATGACATGTAATTTTTACAAGAAAATTGGGTCAGAGAATTCCGAATAATTTTTCCCCCCAAAATATTAACTCATTTCCTACGTGTGTTTATAACCTAATATTGTGAGTGCCTAATTTATAACCAGCAACTAAGACAAAAGGAAGTTTTCTTTTTAAAAAAAATCATCTAAAAATATGATTTTATTATTTTCTAGTAATAAATTGACTGTTAAGGCTGTCTAGCCTTAATTAATAATATTTATTAAGAACCTAGTATGTGCGTGAAGAGTACAGTATGTTTAGAAATAACCCCAGTTGGAGGATAAGGGCATTAAGCTCGCTATTCTTGTAAAATACTGTGTGTGTCAGTGTGATCAGGAGAGAGGGCAAGAAAGGGAGGGATGGAAGAAAGGAGAGTGGCAGGATAGGGGTGCATATAGTAGTTGCAAGTAACTTGTCATGTGAAATAAGGAAGACTTAGGACACATCTAAAGATGACATAAAATATATGTTAGTATCAATAGCGTGTAAAGTTTGGATTATTAGATATAATGAAATTATGATTGGACATTATTGGGGTAAATTTAAATCAAAGAGATTTAAAGTAGTATTTTGCAGAAGTGGGGCAGATCAGCAGAATGTAAATTTGGGCTGAGTTCATATAGGCAGATTAATTTCCGTTTAGTAACTGAACCACTTTATTCATAGAAATAATACTTTGCCTTTCTCTATTGAAGTATATGGGAGTCCATATTCATTTAGACAATCTGAGAAGTGTAGGCAGGGAGAGTTATGGAGATTGGAAAAGATAAAAAGATCGCTGTGCCATAGAAGCAAAGCGATAGCAGTTATCCACATGTATGGATTTAAGAATGAGGCCTGAAAAGAGGTCATTAATGACAGTTTCAGTAATGACCTTGTAGAGACCAGTTTCAGTAGAATAGTGATGATAAATTGCAGAGAGTTGAAGGTGGATATTGAAGAAATGGAGAAAGTCATACATTATTACTTTTGAGTTATTTTTTGATACAAGTAAAAACATTGTAGCAGGTCAAAGAAAGCTGATGGCTTGAATGAGGTGAGCATGTTCATAGGTTAGGGAAAGAGTCAGAATACAGAGGGAAATTCTGAAGATTCAAGGGAGATATAATCATTGACACAGCAAGTTTTTTATAGGTAGCAGAAGAACAGAGGATAGCCCTTGAAAAGGAGGATATATACACCCTCCTTTGAAATAGAGCATTCCGAATAAAGAGACTCTTTCAAATGGAAAGTTGAGACCCTATGGACTGTAGCCCACCAGGCTCCTCTGTCCATGGGGATTCTCCAACAAGCCTAATTGAGTGGGTTGCCATGCCCTCCTCCAAGGGATCTTCCCAAACTAGGGATCGAACCCAGGTCTTCCGCATGGCAGGCAGATCTTTACCGACTGAGCCACCAGGAAAGCCCTGAGGATTATTTGCATTCAGTAGTTTCCATATTTTGTAGAAAATAAGGTCATTACAGGATGAGAGACTTGGCATTTAGAGGAGACAGTTTTGAATAGGGTAAAGAAGATGTCTGCTTTTTTGTACATAATCATTATCTATTTGACTTGATAGATGGTCAAGTCAGAAAGAGATGAGTTAATTTCCCAGGGTTACATGAATTGTAGTGTAGTCTTTTTTTGGCTTAGTTTCATGGTTTAATATATCGTTGTTCAGAACAGTTACATGGAAAATAGATTGAATAGCACACTGAGAGTGATAAAATGTGTGCAGTGAAAGAAAAACTAGATGAGAAAAATAGAGACTGACCAAGGATTCTATAGAGGAGAGACGTGAATAAGGGTGGAAGGGAACTTGGAGACAGAAAACTGGAGATTGCAGGACTGGGAATGGTAAGTAAAGGGAAGGAGGAAGTTCAGTGGGAGTAGGAAAATTGAAATATTAGCTTAAAATACTAATGACAGAGTAGTTCATTCCTTCAACAGTATTTGAGTGCCCCCCAACCCCACCCCATTTTGCTGGGCACTATTCTTTGCTGTTTTTTTAGAAAATGAAGTACCAAATGGGTACTGTTCAACAGAGTTGCCACTAGATGTCACTGTGATTCACATGGCAAATTTAAACTACTCTCCTCAAGATACAGAGCTTTGAAAGTCAAATGTGCATAAATAGGCAATCTTTACAGAGTTTACACAGATTAATTAGTTCTATTCCAGGTATCTTATCTGTGCTGCTATATCCAGAGAAAACCTCTTTTAGGACAAAAGCAAACCCTGAAAATTCCATGTGATTAATACTGTCTTTGCATTATTGATTCATTTTTACTGTGCTGCTGCTGCTGCTACTAAGTCACTTCAGTTGTGTCTGACTCTGTGCGACCCCATAGACGGCAGCCCACCAGGCTCCCCCGTCCCTGGGATTCTCTAGGCAAAAACACTGGAGTGGGATCCTCTGCCAGGGGATCTCCCCAACCCAGGGATCAAACCCAGGTCTCCCTCATTGCAGGCTGATTCTTTATTGTCTGNACCCCATAGACGGCAGCCCACCAGGCTCCCCCGTCCCTGGGATTCTCTAGGCAAAAACACTGGAGTGGGATCCTCTGCCAGGGGATCTCCCCAACCCAGGGATCAAACCCAGGTCTCCCTCATTGCAGGCTGATTCTTTATTGTCTGAGCCACCAGGGAAGCCCAAGAACACTGGAGTGGGTAGCTTATCCCTTCTCCAGGGGATTTTCCTGACCCAGGAATCGAACCGGGATTTCTGGCATTGCAGGCAGGTTCTTTACTGTCTGAGCCACAAGGAAGTATTTCTCTAGTGAGCTTTAAAGTTTTCTGAAATCCTATATTGGATTTTTGCAGGTATTTTCTGTTCGTAATACTATTTTAGTTGTTTGCCAGATTGGTTGTGGTTTTATAGGGACTAATAAGTTTTCAAGAGGACTAACGATTGTGCATATCTATACTATACTGTGACTTGAAGTTTTGCTTGTGTGGCCTGTCTGTTCTCAACTCTAAGGAATGGTTAGTATCTANTAATACTATTTTAGTTGTTTGCCAGATTGGTTGTGGTTTTATAGGGACTAATAAGTTTTCAAGAGGACTAACGATTGTGCATATCTATACTATACTGTGACTTGAAGTTTTGCTTGTGTGGCCTGTCTGTTCTCAACTCTAAGGAATGGTTAGTATCTATTCAGCTTTTTTTTTTTTTTTTTTAAATCTTATTCTTGTTCCCTATCCCAGATAGGATCATCAAGTAGTTCTGCTTCTTTATATTCTTGTTCAAAGAAAGGAGTCATGTTTAGGAAGCTTATCAGACTTCTGCCTTCCCACAGGGCTTTTCAGCTTGGTTCTTTCAAAACCTCTGAACAATTTTGAGCAACTTTGCAATATAATTATTTAACAAGCATGCAGAAAAACAGACAAACTGACAAACCATGTTGACTTTCTCAGAAACATGTAAACAATACCCAGGCACACTATATATGTTTCAGGATCTGTTTATAATCTTATGTTTTCATTTATGTTAATTTTTCTTCATTAGACTGAAGAGCCTGAGGATAGAGTGCTTAATATAAACAATTTGAAAACCATTATAGTAGAAAAAGTGTAGTCATACTTTCTGCATGTGATATGCCTAACAATATAACCCATGCTTTTTATATAACTTTTTATTGCTGACCCTTAAGTTAGCTTGTGATCTGTTAACGATCTTAAATGATTTTTAGCCATGTTTGCAAAAATCTATACTGTGTCTTAAGTACACTATTTTAAATTTATTTCTTAATTTCATTGTGTTTATGGACAAAGTTAGTTTATATTTTAAGGTGATTTTCTGTGGTACTTCCCCTTGTAATATTAATACTTTTCTTTGGAAAGGCACCTGCTTGCTAGCAGCATCATCATCTATAAACAAGTAATAATCAGGAGAGCCCTTTGCATCAAGATGCCAGGAACAGAAGCTCTGGCATAGAGTTGGTAAGCTGCAAAGAAGAAAACAAGCACATTATTTGGAATAACTGGAAATAGGCTGAAGGTGCAAATGCAGTTTGCTTTGAGAATTTTACAAAAGATTTTTCCTTGATTGGAAAAATACTTATTTTTTCATGGATTCTTAAGACCAGATGTTTTTAGGTAATATTTTGGTCTGTTAACTGAAGATATCTTCCTTTAATATTTAAATAAATTTCTTGAAAAAAATTATTTTGCTTTTCAGACAGGTAAACATGAACATTGCACTTACTGAGGTGTACTAGGTGGGATGGTAGACTGGAAAGGAGGTCTGTAAAAACTTCCCAGCAGTTGCATCATAATTTCACTTTCTCAGAATTGTATGGAACTAGTCATGGTTATAGCCTCTGTAATAAAAAAAGCATTCAATTGTGATGCAGCAATGTTCCATTAACGAAATTCTTCTGGAAAATTTCCAGTAGTCACTTTTTAATTCTTAAATTCACTTTCATAATAATTTTCAAAATGAAACTTTTTTCTGACATTTCATTTCTTTGAAGCTTTACAGTAAAAATATTATATATTCCTTTTTAGGAATATACTCCTCTGTTGTACTGAGAATAATAAGTTTATTTAGATAATGGCCGTCTACACTCTCTAGCTCTAATCCCTAAAGGCCTTAACCTCCATTAGGAACAAATGTAGATTTTTGTTTGCTTGAAATAGCTTCTTGGACATGTAAAAACTCTTTTGACATCATTATTTAGGGGCTCCCATCCTCCCAGTGGAATCACAGCCTAATACAGAAACTTTGCAGCTGGTGAGCTCCCAAAGCCCCTTTTGATGATTGTTTTTAAGCTCAGCATGGCAGCTTGCAGTTGTGCCTTTCCTGTACTGGTATCCTGGCCTCATCCCACCCCTATGCTCATAGTCTTCTAGACAGTAAGAATTCTCCATTGGTAAAATACAGGGCTGAAAATTTCTGATGCCTTTTTCATCCTCTGTTCCTCCTAATTCTTTTTCGTTCTAAACATATCCATAAAGTTTACTGGAGATTATCAAGGGAAAGATATTGTGACCTCTCTCACTCTCTCTTTCTCTCTTTCTCTCTCTGTCAGTCTCACTCTCTCTATCTTCTGTGATGCCTTACTCGCTTTAACTCATTTAATAAATTTAAAAATGTCTATATCAACAGGCAGTAAGTATCCAGAGGTTACTTATGGGATTCCTTTGCTTCTCAGTAAAGTGTTCAGAATCAGAGATTGAATCTGCAGGTCTAACTATGGTCTAGTAGTCAAACCTTGAAGTTTCTTCAGCTCTTGTGTTCTCTATTTAAAAAAGTAAGTACAGGTAACCCAAGCAAGTGGCAGTTAACAACTTAACTCCCTGATAAACTGTTTGACAAGAAATTGTCCCTAAAAGTTTTTTTTTTTTTGCTTTGCTTTAACTAGCTTTATCATCTATAGGCTTGTATTGGTAATTTTTACACCCCCCCCCAAAAAAAAATCACTCAAAATAAATCATGTTTATCTCATTGAAATATAAAGATAGAATATATTTAACTGATTAAATAGGATATGATTCACATATTGTGAAAATATTTTGAAAATATAACATAGCTATAATTGTGTGTGTTAGTCTCTCAGTCATGTCTGCCTCTTTGCAACCCCACGGACTGTAGCCTGCCAGCCTTCTCTTTCCAGCTGTAATTGAGAAGCTCTAAAAAGACATGGAACTGATAGGTGAGTAGTAGTAATTTAACATTCAACTGATGAATGTTAAAATATGGGGAAAAAAAGATACAGAGAGAAATATGTTTGAATATAAAGTACTACCTGTGTTTGAATTTAATAAATGTTGAACTAGGAAAATAGAAGTAAATCAAGGTAAAAAATTGTTCAGTGAAAGATCTTTTCAGTTTGGTTCCACATTGGGAATTTATGCTTTTGCAGTTTGTTGATAACATGTATTAAAGTTATATTCCATAGTTGGTGCAGATTTTTCTAAATTAGTTTTTTGCAGGCCTACATAATGCATTTTTAAATTGAGATATAATTGACATAACATTGTATTAATGTCAGGTATACAACATAATGATTTAATATTTGTATATATTGTGAAATGATTGCACAGTAAGTTTAATGCATTGATTTTTGAAAGTTGTTTTCAAGATAAATACTATAAGTACTGTTGATGCCCATTTTATATAATTATTATATGTCTTGAACTCACTAAATCCAACTTGAAAGGCATCATTTAGGAAATCCTTTAAGTGTTAAATAGTAAAATCTCCATTCCTAGTACCAGTGATCAGATGGGCAGGAAAATAGTACAGCAGTGAAATGAACAATCTCTCATTCTGGAGAGGTGAATACTAGTATGTGTTGCCACCTATTTTTCAACCTTGAGCAAATTGCCTGTGTTTTTTTTGATAATAGGAATTGACCTAGGTCATCTCGAAAATTCCTACATGTGTTATCATAGTGTAATATTTTGAAATCAGTGTTTTTGGTGTTTTATTTTATTGTATAGATATGCCCTAAACTTCTGTTTTATTTATTTTTTTACTTTTTTTCTGAATCAAATTAAAAATTTTAAAACATTTTATTTATTTATTCTTACTTTACAATATTGTATTGGTTTTGCCATACATTGACATGAATCTGCCATGGGTGTACATGTGTTCCCCATCCTGAGCCCCCCTCCCACTTCCCTCCCCATCCCATCCCTCAGGGTCATCCCAGTGCACCAGCCCTGAGCACCCTGTATCATGCATTGAACCTGGACTGGTGGTTTGTTTCATATATGATAATTTACATGTTTCAGTGCTATTCTCTCAAATCATCCCGTCCTTGCACTCTCCCACAGAGTCCAACAGACTGTTCTATACATCTGTGTCTCTTTTGCTGTCTAGCATATGGGGTCATCATTACCATCTTTCTAAATTCCATATATATGCATTAGTATACTGTATTAGTGTTTTTCTTTCTGGCTTACTTCACTCTATGTAATAGGCTCCAGTTTCATTCACCTCATTAGAACTGATTCAAATGCATTCTTTTTAATGGCTGAGTAATATTCCATTGTGTATATGNCTCCAGTACTTTGGCCACCTCATGTGAAGAGTTGACTCACTGGAAAAGACTCTGATGCTAGGAGGGATTGGGGTCAGGAGGAGAAGGGGACGACCGAGGATGAGATGGCTGGATGGCATCATGGACTTGATGAACGTGAGTCTGAGTGAACTCCAAGAGATGGTGGTGGACAGGGAGGCCTGGCGTGCTGCGATTCATGGGGTCGCAAAGAGTCGGACACGACTGAGCGACTGAACTGAACTGAATAAAACATATTCTGTATTTCAAACCATAAAACTAATTTCAAATGCTTATCTTTTAAGTGTTCTTAAGACTAATTATTGATAGTATTTTTTGGAAAAAACTATCAAAATGAAGTAGTTTAAACAAGCAGTATAGAACTTTTTTTTTTAAACACCAGAAAAAAATACTAGACTTTGTAGAGAATGTAATTTAAAGTTGATCTATCTAACTAATTTTAGTTTTAGTGGCCAGTCATAACCTGATATTCTAACACAGAAAGTTTGGAATTTCTCTGAGCAATACTTTAGAGTTATATGTCTGAGGTAGAGACCAACTTTTCCGTGTGCTTCTGCATTTCCTGCCTTTCTGTATGGTTGTATTGGACACATATAATTCCTTTCTGGTCAGTGGACTCTGTGGAAAAATATTCTGTCACTTCTGGGCTGAGGCAGTGTACCTCCTCCCTTGATCCTTTCTCTCACGCTCTGGTGACTTAGAAGGCTGCCTACTCCAGAGTCTCTGTCATAAGCCAGCCAGCTCTTGTTTGTTGTAGCAGTCAGTGTTAAGTAACCTAATACAGTTTCAATTCAGTAAGCAATGCATTGAATAAATATGCTTAGAAGCCCCTGAAGTGTTTTTATGGCCATGCTTTTTGTCAACAGAATGCTCTCTTCCTTAAATAGTACAGAGAATATGTTTTTGCAGTGGAATAGATTTCTGATGGAAAAATAAAAAAGACCAAAAAGTTTGTTTTTGTTTCTCTATCCCACCAAATAAGAAGAAAACATAAAGACAGATGTTTGTTTCTGATTATCAGAGTCATATTTATCATTTACATGGAATCCCAGTCTTTCTGTGTGATTTTATCTAGTTTTTGGGTTTTGGGTTTTTTTTTTCCGATTTAGGAAGGTGACAGTTCTCATAAAAGGTCTATGTCAGAGTATATCGAAGGATCATGAAAAAAATATTGCAGTCTTTTGCTGAACATTGGGAATACAAAGAAGCATCCTAATTGAGATTAAAAAATACATTATTTAGGAAAATAAATCCTTTTTAGCTTCTTCTGTTATTTAAAACTTTTTTACACAAAAGTGATTTCCTTGAAGAGCTCTGATTTATTTCTTACTCTTGTTTTAACAAGAATTTCCAACAACCCAAAATAAGCCTTAGTAATAGGTAAAGAAGTATTTTATATACCATAATGTGTTTGCTAATATTCTTGTATTAAATTACTTAAGCAACTTTAGTAGAAAACTTTGGAAATGTGGGATGTGTAGTACCAGGGAAATGATCTTAAATTGGACAGAATTGGTTAAGAAATTGAAATGAATAAGGAGCATGTGATAAAGATATGTAGCACTCATATTGGACTATTTAAATATCTTATTTGTGATTATTATTGGACTATGTTGATGGCTCATCCTTAAGGCAGAAAGTGAAGAAGAACTAAAGAACCTCTTGATGAAAGTGAAAGAGAAACGTGAAAAAGTTGGCTTAAAACTCACCATTCAGAAAACTAACATCATGGCATCCGATCCCATCACTTCATGGCAAATAGATGGGAAAACAATGGAAACAGTGCCAGACTTTATATTTTTGGGCTCCAAGATCACTGCAGATGGTGACTGTAGCCATGAAGTTGCTCCTTGGAATAAAAGCTGTGATCAACCTAGACAGCGTATTAAATAGCAGAGACATTACTTTGCCAACAAAAGTCCATCTATTCAAAGCTCTGGTTTTTCCAGTAGTCATATGTGGATGTGAGAGTTGAACTGTAAAGAAAGCTGAGTGCTGAAGAATAGATGCTTTTGAACTGTGGTGTTGGAGAAGACTGTTGAGTGTTGGACTGCAAGGAGATCCAACCAGTCCATCCTAAAGGAAATCAGACCTGAATATTCATTGGAAGGACTGATGCTGAAGCTGAAACTCCCAATACTTTGGCCACCTGATGTGAAGAACTGACTCATTGGAAAAGCCCCTGATGCTGGGAAAGATTGAAGGCGGGAGAAGGGAACAACATAGGATGAGATGGTTGGATGGCATCACCAACTCGATGGACATGAGTTTGAGCAAGCTTCAGAAGTTGGTGATGGATAGGGAAGCCTGGCGTGCTGCCGTCCATGGAGTCACAAAGAGTCGGACACGACTGAGCGACTGAACTGTTGTTGGTGGCCCAGTGGGAAAGAATCCACCTGCCAAACAGGAGGCGTGACTTCGATCACTGGGTTGTGAAGATCCCCTGGAGAAAAAAATGACAACCTACTCCAATATTCCTGCCCAGAAAATCACAGGGACAGAGGAACCTGGCAGGCTACAGTCCATGGGGTCGCAAAGAGTTGGACATGACTGAGTGAGTAAACAGCAACAACAGCACAATGTTCTGTAAACATACAGGAAAGTAAAAGTGACAGTTGCTGTGTCCAGCTCTTTGTGACCCTATGGACTATACAGTCCATGGAATTCTCTACTCCAGAATACTGGGGTGGGTAACCTTTCCCTTCTCCAGGGGATCTTCCCAACCCAGGTTTCCTGCATTGTAGGCAGATTCTTTACCCGCTGAGCCACAAGGGAAGCCCAAACTAGGGAAAATATTCCCTCTGTTTAACCTCTTAGCAATATTGTCAAGTTTAATATTCTTACAGGTAAAAGTTTTGCAAGGAAGCATAATAATTAGAATTGCCACTAGCCATAAGCCTTTAACTAGCATCAGTATGAGAAAAAAAAGATAAATGCTCCTCAGTAAATTATTGGAGTATTTTTTCACAATGTTACTGGAAATAGTTGATCTAGTGCTACTTTTTGTGTAATATTGATTTGTTTTGAGAGACAGAAACATTCAAGGAAACAAGAATCAGTAATGTCCAAAGACTAACAAACTTTTACAGAAAATACAGGTATAAATTTCTATAAAATGAAAGACCTAAGTTTCCCAGATGTGAAACCATCATTTCCTTTGAGAAGCAGGTTTCCAGGTACTTCATAGCTTGAATAAGTACTTGTCTGAGTCCTTCCCCTCCACTTTCATATTTGAATACAATAAATATGCTTAGGAAATTTATATCAGTGAAGTTTCACTGTTTTTAGAGGGCACAGTATAAATAATTACTCTTTCCTATTTGGCCCTCTGTACACTATTAGACATAAAATGAAGTGTAAAGATGTAGGTCAAGATATGCTACTGATGAAGATTAAATTGGAGATTTATCATGAGGGCCAAATGGCTGGCTGACTGAATTACAGACTTAAGCAGTTTCCAAGCACATTTTAAGGCAATATAAATAAGGCAGCACCATAGAACTTGGATCTTTTTCTTTTTCTTTTTTTTAAAATAAAGGATCAAAGAGTAAATACCTTTGCAAGTCACATGGTTTCTGTCACACCTGTAGCTACTCAACTCTGTAGTGCAGGAAAGCAGCCAGACACAATACCAAACTATTGGGCATGGCTGTGTTCAGTAAAACTTTATTTATTTAGAGAAACAGACTGCAGGCCTTGTGTAGTTAGTGCGTTGATCTCTTCTTATACATAGGAACAGAGACAGCAGACTAGCTTCAAAAGGAAGAAAAAGGACTGAGCTTAAATTTTGCATACCAGTTTATCCACCAGATAATTTACTCCAGAATTAGTGAGTAAAGGGAGAGGAAGAATCCTGGAATTATGTCAAGGAGCATCTCTGATAGGAAATGAAGGGCGAGTTTTCCTTGGATCTTCAGGCTACTACCCTTCCAGTGAACACACAAGAATCTGTTTGGCACAAAGCATTACTTCATACTGAATATTTCAGCTCTGAGAGTCTTGCTGCTTAGTCAGTGGTAATTGTGGCATAGTTTCTCATAGTCGGTTTATTTCTGGCTAGTGATAGTAAAACCATGTTAATGAACTCACAGGAGGACTCTTATCTTCCTGCCACATGTGTTGACACGAGGGCATTCTTTAAGATAGCTCAGATTACTCTGTTGACTGATTCATATTTATTGAGTGCCTACAAAGTGCCAGGCATTTTGATAGATGCTAGGGATGTAACAGTGAACACGAGTGACATTGTCCCTACCCCGACCCCGACAAGAGTTTGTGGTAGGTAGCCGGGAGGGATCTGAGGAGAGAAAATGACCTCTAAGTTGAAACCTAAAGTTTGAGCTGGAGGTGGCCAGTTGATAGGCATGGGAAGGAAAAGAGNAAGCATAATAATTAGAATTGCCACTAGCCATAAGCCTTTAACTAGCATCAGTATGAGAAAAAAAAGATAAATGCTCCTCAGTAAATTATTGGAGTATTTTTTCACAATGTTACTGGAAATAGTTGATCTAGTGCTACTTTTTGTGTAATATTGATTTGTTTTGAGAGACAGAAACATTCAAGGAAACAAGAATCAGTAATGTCCAAAGACTAACAAACTTTTACAGAAAATACAGGTATAAATTTCTATAAAATGAAAGACCTAAGTTTCCCAGATGTGAAACCATCATTTCCTTTGAGAAGCAGGTTTCCAGGTACTTCATAGCTTGAATAAGTACTTGTCTGAGTCCTTCCCCTCCACTTTCATATTTGAATACAATAAATATGCTTAGGAAATTTATATCAGTGAAGTTTCACTGTTTTTAGAGGGCACAGTATAAATAATTACTCTTTCCTATTTGGCCCTCTGTACACTATTAGACATAAAATGAAGTGTAAAGATGTAGGTCAAGATATGCTACTGATGAAGATTAAATTGGAGATTTATCATGAGGGCCAAATGGCTGGCTGACTGAATTACAGACTTAAGCAGTTTCCAAGCACATTTTAAGGCAATATAAATAAGGCAGCACCATAGAACTTGGATCTTTTTCTTTTTCTTTTTTTTAAAATAAAGGATCAAAGAGTAAATACCTTTGCAAGTCACATGGTTTCTGTCACACCTGTAGCTACTCAACTCTGTAGTGCAGGAAAGCAGCCAGACACAATACCAAACTATTGGGCATGGCTGTGTTCAGTAAAACTTTATTTATTTAGAGAAACAGACTGCAGGCCTTGTGTAGTTAGTGCGTTGATCTCTTCTTATACATAGGAACAGAGACAGCAGACTAGCTTCAAAAGGAAGAAAAAGGACTGAGCTTAAATTTTGCATACCAGTTTATCCACCAGATAATTTACTCCAGAATTAGTGAGTAAAGGGAGAGGAAGAATCCTGGAATTATGTCAAGGAGCATCTCTGATAGGAAATGAAGGGCGAGTTTTCCTTGGATCTTCAGGCTACTACCCTTCCAGTGAACACACAAGAATCTGTTTGGCACAAAGCATTACTTCATACTGAATATTTCAGCTCTGAGAGTCTTGCTGCTTAGTCAGTGGTAATTGTGGCATAGTTTCTCATAGTCGGTTTATTTCTGGCTAGTGATAGTAAAACCATGTTAATGAACTCACAGGAGGACTCTTATCTTCCTGCCACATGTGTTGACACGAGGGCATTCTTTAAGATAGCTCAGATTACTCTGTTGACTGATTCATATTTATTGAGTGCCTACAAAGTGCCAGGCATTTTGATAGATGCTAGGGATGTAACAGTGAACACGAGTGACATTGTCCCTACCCCGACCCCGACAAGAGTTTGTGGTAGGTAGCCGGGAGGGATCTGAGGAGAGAAAATGACCTCTAAGTTGAAACCTAAAGTTTGAGCTGGAGGTGGCCAGTTGATAGGCATGGGAAGGAAAAGAGTGTTCAGTAGAACTACTAACAACTTCAGCCCAGAGGAAAGAAGCATTGAGTAGAGATGGATGAGGCTGGAAAAAGAAGAGGAAGCCACTGTTGCAGGGCCTCTGTAAGAGTTGGGTTTATCCGAAGATCACTGAGAGAAGGTCTTAAAAGTTTGCACTTTTGCGTACATTGGGTTTGGATCAGAAGAGACAAATGTTGAAACCCTATTGCTGTGCTGCCCAACACCGTAGCCAGGAGGTACTTGCTGAGCACTTGAAATTGGTTCCTATGGCTGTGGAACTGAATTTTAAATTTTATTTAATTTAATTAAAAAATGGGAGCAATAAAAGTATTTTCCTTTAACTTTGTTACTGGATTGTGTGATTGTTTTGGTGGGATTTATATTTTACTTAAACTGTTGAAAATAGAGCATCTGAACTGAATTGTGTTGAAGGTGTAAAACACATACTGGATTTTTAATTCATGCTTTGGGAAAAAAAATTAAAATATCTTGATGTTTTTTCTGATTACTTATTAAAATGATAGTATCTTGGATAATATTTAGTTGATTAAAATATATTATTTTAAATAATTTCACCTGTTTACTTTTTAAAATGTGACTTTAGAAGTATTAAAATTGGATATGTGGCTTGCATTATGTATCTGTTGAATTATTTTGTCCTGAGATCAGTTAGGAGACTTCTTAGGAAAATTCAGGTGAGACATCATGATGATCTTGAATCAGGGTTGCTGCCACAGGGTAAGGTGGGTAAATCTGAGAACTCTCTAGGAGATAAAACTGATAGAATTTGGCATTTGAGTAAGAGAGGTGGCAAACTAGTTGTAAAGAGAAAAAGGGAGCCTCCAAGTACTTAAAGTATAGGAAATGGTATAGTAATACGAGGTGGCAAGTGAGACACAGGTTTTTATATACTTCTGAGTGTGTAATGTTTCTTAACACCCTCCAGTTTGATGTCATTTATTTGCATGTTTTCTTTAAGATCAAACTTATTTCTATTTGAAAGAATAAACACTTTAATTACATGTGAAGGTTACTGAGATCCATCTTTAAAGTTGAAGCTCTAAAGTATCTGATGAATGTTAAACATTTAATACTTTTTCCTATTGACCTTCTAAGAAAAAAGATGCATTTTTAGCTTCATTTTCCAGTCTCTTAAGCTTATGAAAGTAGTCGAGACAGTTTGTTGACCCCAAAGAGACCTTTCAGTCTCTGACTTGTTAGACAACCGGGTCTGTACTCTTCATTGGCATTCAGGTCACAGGCAGCCACTGGGCTCAGTGCAAAGCCAAGCACAGCTTTAGGATTTAGACAAAGCCAATCTGGCAGAGGAACCCAGTTGTCAGGGAAGCTGGCTGTATTGTAAAGAACTGTTGCATAATGGGGAGACCAAGTAGAACTATTAGGATGCAAATGTGAAAAAAATGGTGAAGCTAACCTGCAAAAACAAACATTTCTTTTTTGGTGAAGAGTCTATTCACTGTTGCTTTCTTCTGTTTAACTTTGCTGGGCTATAGATGTAGTTGGTGCAATTTGAGTATATTAGTTTATCTTAATCTCTGGTCAGAATGCTACTCTATATTGTTTTTAAGTAAACAGCTAATTTGTATTAAAAGACTAAGGTACTACAGTACTTTGAAATCTTTTAATAATTTTCAACTATGTTCTGCTTCAACATTGGATCAGTTTTTATGTGTGATTTCAATTCCCAGATTTTTGATGAGGAATCTTTTAGACCTTTGATTTCATTTCATCTGGTTTATAGCAAAATATTATTATCATAATTGACACCAAATTACTTCCCATACTCAACTCTAAACTGTTGTCTTATTTAACGTAAAGCCTGCATAGGTACAAGAGCAAAGGTATTTAAAGTCTTAAAACAGGAGTTCAGTTTTGTTTTACTAATGTCCTCTTAAGGAAATCTACTGTTTCTCTTGTCCTTTACTCTGTTCATCCCTGCCTTGAGTGCCCATTTTTCCTTTTGCTTTCTGCTTCTTTCTTTATTTTTATTTTTCTCTTTCTACTGTCATCTTCTTCAGTTAAATATGACTGAATCTACACCTTGGTAAGTGCTGTGAAAGTGACTTGTGCAGGCTTATACATCTTGTACATGATAGGTCAAGAAGGGTTTTCTAGAGATAGTGAAGGTAAAATTGAGATGGAAAGGAAGAGTAAGTTGCCTGTACAGTGTGAGGGGAATCAGGTTACTGGAAGGGGACCAATGAAAAGTATGACAGAATGGAACCTGGTACTTTCCTGGAAGTGAAAGTATATCTGTAGGGCAGGGTAGTTTGTAAGGGAGGGACTGGTGAGAATGAATCACTCTGTATTTGGATAACATTTTTCACATGCTGTTTAAGTATGCCACAGTTCATTTATTTAACAAATATTATAAGAATTCACAAAGTTGCCAGTTACATGGGTATTATCCATGGGAAATTGGAAAGAAAGTTAAAAAATATGGGTAGCATCCATCTGAATGAAATCAGATGGACTTTGAGGTTTTTAAAGGAGACGAATCTTGAGCAAAGTCTTCGTACCTCTCTGTTTTGTTTTAAACTGGTACATGCTTTGATTTTCTGATTTTGTAGTTAGGCTTCCATTTTTTTTTTTAATCTTAGCACTTTGCAAGTTTCCTAGTTTTTCTTTAAGATTCTACTACTGTCTTCTCCATTCTTGTTTTGTTTCTATTCTGAAATTAGTCATTTTCTTCCGAATGCTGTTTTTTGTTTTCTTTCATGACTGTGCGTCATTCAGCCTCCTTTAGTACCTTTCTTTCCTAGTAAATTTCATTAACATTGGGCATCAAGCTTAACCATTTGAGACCTTTTTTCCTTGACCTCAGTTTTTTGTTTTTTAAATTTGAATGCTGATTATTGTATCTAATAATGATTAGTGATTGTAATTTCTGAAATTTATTAGTCACAATGTAGTATATACCAGGCACTATGCTGATAGCTGTATATATCAGTTAAGTTGCTCAGTTGTGTCCTACTCTTTGCGACCCCATGGACTGCAGCACGCCAGGCTTCTCTGTCCATTACCAACTCCTGGAGCCTACTCAAACTCATGTCCATCATGTCGGTGATGCCATCCAACCATCTCATCCTCTGTTGTCCCCTTTCCTTCCTGCCTTTGATCTTTCCCAGCATCAGGGTCTTTTCCAGTGAGTCAGTTCTTTGTGTTAGGTGGCCAAAGTATTGGAGTTTCAGCTTCAGCATCAGTCCTTCCAATGAATATTCAGGACTGATTTCCTTTAGGATTGATTGATTTCCTTTAGGATTGACTGGTTGGATCTTCTTGCAGTCCATGTCCTGGAATGCTTTATATATAGTATGTAATTTAAGCCTTGGAACAACTTTATTTGGTAGGCACTGTTATTGTCCAGCACAATAGTGAAAGACATAGATCTTCAGAGAGATTAATTTTTTTTTATGATACACTGATAGTAAGTTGGAGAGCCAGGATTTGAACCCAAATATCTGGACACTTTTTAACCTCATCTGAAGCTTTCTGTCTGGTATTTACATTTTCCTTTGTTTACAGATTTGTATTTTAAAAAATAAATATTCGGCAGGTGGTTTAGACTAAACATAACCACAGCTAAATGTGTTTCCCCTAAATTACCATTATACTTAATATTTACCTAGGACATATTTTGCATTTACCACTAGCAAAGGGAAGTAATTTCAATTTGAATTATTAACTTTTCAACTTCAAATTCATTCTGCCATTCTGCTTAATTTCCCATGGCACTATCTCACATACCCATCATTTTCTTCCCTTCCTTTCTGGTGCTTCTGAAATGTGACCCTTTTATTGGACTGAATTTTGTTTTCTACATATGATTGTGTCAAATGTGTTTACTTCTGCTCAGTCTAATTAAAAAGGATAGAAATAGCTGGAAAGACTAGTAATAATGACAGTGATGACCACAAATAAGATGATGATAGAAAGACTTAGCCACTCAGATGCTAAAGTTTGTTTCTGGGCATGGTGTAATTGTGTCTAATAATGAAGGAACATGTTATGAGAGGATATAGAATAATCTTTTCTTGCTGTAAAATCATGTTACTAATTATTTTCATTATGATTGGCCTGTAAAGATTTAAATATCTTACAAAAATGGCATTTAAAAACATACTTTAAAATAATGTAATAGTATGATCTACTTTTGCTTTTCAAACCTACAGTTTTTAAAAACAATATTCTAACATTTTAGTTTATATATGAACATTATACACACATTCACTCACTCATATTCTTTCATTTATGAGTTCTGTTTGTGGTCAGGTACTTAGCTTTTACTGGAAGTGCTTGCTAGGTACAGGAGAGAGAGTGACCACAGGGCAACACAGTCTCTGCCCTCATAGACTTCAAGTATATCTATCATTACATTGGATTTTAGGAGGAGCAGACTAGTTATATATTTTTCTTGTTCAGAGGTCCTGCTGTATTTGACTTGTGGGGATTTTAGGCTTTGTGTTAATATATTTGAAAACTTGACTTTAGACTATAACTTTTAGTTATAGTTATTGATTGGTTATATATATATAGATACTGATTTAGTTACTGAATATTTTTATGATGGTTAGCTTTTACTTCTTTGCATTCTAAAATTTTCTTTTTTTCACTCAGTATTTGTGTTTTTGTGCTGAATCCATACCTATGTAGTATAGCTATTGGTAGGTCATGCCTTTTAACTACTGTATAATACTCCAATTGAATAATTAGCACTATATTTTACTTGTTCTTTAACTGACAAACGTTTAGAATATTTCCATCTTTCCACTTCTGTTTAATCAATGCTATAATAATTTGGGTCTCTTTCCAGTCAAAACTTTAGATAGCTTTTGAAAAATAACCATCCTTTGTCTCCTTAACGTGTGCTTGAAAACGGAAGTTTTTGAATTTTGCCTTTGGTATTTTTGACTGGGTTGTTTTGCCGAAGGTTCCAGTTAAATTAGCTTAAATTGCCTGTAGTGTGTCTCTATACCTTAAGAGTGAAAGCCTCAAATTGGTAATTTTACTTAGAGCACATGAATTGGCATTGCATGGTACTGAACAGGTAAAAGGAAACAAAATGTAGGAAAGCAGCTAATTATAGTAATTGCAGCTGGTTTCAAAGTACTTCTGACAGTTTGTGCATAATGCTTACTTGAAAGCATCAAATGGGTGCTAGTTGTGAAATAGAACACCTGTTTGTTGTTGAGCCTGTGTTTATGCAGATGATTGTTGTTGTCAAAGCACCTTGATGTGGAGTAGTCCTGTTTACATTTACATTCTCCCCAAAGGATTAACAGTGTTCTCTCAATAAATTTGCAGTCTATTCTCCTCTCAAAGGCTGCTGTTGGGAGGGTGGTGTGAAAGAGGCAACAAGTGCTTGCTAATCACTTGAATATACATAATTAGCTACAGTCTGCTGCACTGGATTCTTTGTAGAACCATAACAATACTGATTGGAAAAAGCTCATAACAATAGATGTGTTACCACATAGTTTTTGAGGGTACTTGTTTATTCATTGGTATTTAGTTCTCATTTTTTAGAACTTAAGTTTTACTTAAAAGTATACAAATTCTTGTTCTTTTTAATGATCTAGTGCCAGTTGTATAGCAGCTCTTTAAAGTCAACCCTAAATAGCAAATTTCTACTTCTAAAAAGACCAACGAGAGTCTGAGGTTATTATTTAACACATTAGACATACTCAATAATTTCAGAGATTGCAAAACATTTAAGCTAATTGGGCAGCTAAACTCAATCCACAGTGGAGGATTTTTAGACCAATTAAAAAAACAAAACAAAGTTTAAGATGACTATATCTATATGTTCTAGCTTTGTATCATTTTGTTGAATAGCTTTGTTGTGGGAATATTTAGACCTCAGATTTTATATCTTGAAATTCAAAGGGTCATAGGCATTTCAGGTAGCCTTCCATGAAACCTATAACGCTGTGGTAATTGTTTTCCTTTCCCATTCCCTTTTACACTGACGTCTATTCAGTCTTCCATTTCTGATTCCTATAAAGTTGTAGACAGATGGTCACTCACTAACTTAGCATTCTAGAGGTCTAAGTGTGGTTTTCCTCCCAACGTAAAAATTCTGATAGTACCCTCAGACTTCACCAGTTCTGATATGAAAGTGTTAATAAAGAGAAGTAGCATAGAGGAGAAGCTTGTTAACTGTCTTCCTTAGGAGGTTACAGTGTTGGCCTATTCGGGAGATTCCTACAGTGTCTCCTGCCCCTAACCCTGGTACAGTGTAGCTGTTTAGGTGGTACATGGGGGAGCATTTTACATTTGGTTACTGAAGTATTTATTTTATATATGGAAGACTACGATTGGCTTATCAGCTGTGTAAATTTTGGTGTGGAAATCAACACAGACTTCTCCTGAAACTTAGTAGAGGCTATTTACTCAGAACTTGAGCAGCAAGAGAGTCAGCGACTTTCACTTTGCCTGATATTCCAAGGGAGACAGGGGAGTGGGAAAGCTTTACAGTAAAAGCAGGGAGGCTCCAGGTGTGCCCTGATTGGAGATTATTGGCATGGGGAATCTAGAGGCGGGGATCTTCTGTGATTGGTTTGGGGAGCATATTTAGCTTTCTCTGGTTAGTCACAAGTTAGAAGCAGGGGCAAAATTAACAAGGGTAGTCACTGTCCAGGTTCTGACTGTTCCAGGCTGTAGAGGTTGTGGTTTGGCTTTCTGGGCTGGTTGCAGAGGTCAGAGTTCTCTTGTCATGTATTGTCTGGTCATTGTCTGTTTTCAGTTCAGCCTCTTAGTAGGTAGTATCAGTGAGACCAAATGTATTAAGGAAAAATATATCCTTGTAATTTTAAGGATATGTACCTTAAACTCATTAATGTTAGAAAGCTTTAAGATTTTAGTGTTTTGAAGTTTTCTTTTCAACTGGTTATCCTTTGAAACCTTGAAGAATTGAAAGTATATGACAGAAGTTTTTAAGAACGTTGTGATTGCCTCTCTAGCTTTGTTTCATAAGGTTTTGGGTAAAGTAAACTTTATAATCAAAATTCACAATTGCTAGTATGATGCATTAAGATGTTAAAAGTTCCCGAGAACTCTCTCTAAACTTTTCCTGATAATTATTAAAATTTATAATTGTGTGAAATGCTTACTTCACAGATACCTCCCTCCTGAAGTGCTGATGGGAGAGCTAAGTCTATTGCTCACTGCAATGAGAGTGCCACCTGGTCAGGGCTTTGGCAGTGTCTCAGAGGGGAAAAGGCCAGGTGGTTGTGTATTGAGGACCGAAGTTTGGTTTAAGGTGGGCCAGTATAGGGGGTGTCTGTATGTGTGCATGCACGTGCATGTGGTTTGATTAGCATTGTATAAGAGCATTGATTAGCATTGTATAAGATAAAACAATAAGGGATTCAAAGAATCGTAACAAACTCTCTGTCAGTACTTTCTGTTGAATAACTTAATGTCATAGGACTGCAACATTGTACTTTAAGCTGTTGAAATGGTGATTTTTCACTTAGGTTAAAGAGATATAGCCAAAGTCCTATGGTTAGATCCATGTAGATATCAAAATATCCACATTCTACTATGGGTAACTATCAAATCAGTATTACAATTCTATTATGAAACTCATGTCAGCATCAGATCTATTAAATTTTTGAGGGTTTCTAAAATATTTAGTGAAGAAGAACTAAAGACCCTCTTGATGAAAGTGAAAGAGGAAAGTGAAAAGTTCGCTTAAAGCTCAACATTCAGAAAACAAAGATCATGGCATCTGGTCCCATCACTTCATGGGAAATAGATGGGGAAACAGTGGAAACAGTGTCAGACTTTATTTTGGGGGGGTCCAAAATCACTGCAGATGGTGACTGCAG
>SJYV01018039.1:241571-294211 GCA_006410875.1 Neotragus pygmaeus
TCCAAGCAGTCCACTCTGAAGGAGATCAGCCCTGGGATTTCTTTGGAAGGACTGATGCTAAAGCTGAAACTCCAGTACTTTGGCCACCTCATGCGAAGAGTTGACTCATTGGAAAAGACTCTGATGCTGGGAGGGATTGGGGGCAGGAGGAGAAGGGGACGACAGAGGATGAGATGGCTGGGTGGCATCACGGACTCGATGAACGTGAGTCTGAGTGAACTCCGGGAGATGGTGATGGACAAGGGAGGCCTGGCGTGCTGCGATTCGTGGGGTTGCGAAGAGTCGGACACGACTGAGCGACTGAACTGAACTGAAAATGTTTATGATGCTTCATTTTCTTGGCTTTAATTTTTTTTCTTTACTAGAAATACTTTGAAATATGAGGGTGGAGGTTCCTTTTCTGTAGACTGAGGATGTGAAACTTCATTTCTTGAGTTTTAAATTCCCCTAAAGGCATTGTTTCAAGAATAGGGCTTCAACTTTGCATGTTTCAACCTATAAATTGCAGTTAACGGCAAGAATCCTTATAATAATAAACCTTTGGTATTGTAGGTTGATTTATGAAGACTACCCTATGATTAAATGTTGTCTGTTGTCTGCCCTTTATTTTTATTCCTTTAACAAATGTCAGGTTGGCCTGCCTTGTCCTAGTTTTGACCAGTAGTGTGTATATTCAGCCTGTGTAGATTATCTAGATTGGGTTCCTTTTGAATGGTAATTCATTCACATTAACTAAAAAAATCTATACTGTGTGAATTGCTCATTTTCTGTCATGACCTGGGGGTGTGGAAGTCATCTGTTGAAGACCGAGTGGGCCCACCACTGGGGCAGGATTTAGCACAGCATTGGCTTTCTCTTGGCAGCTCAGCCAGGGAGTCTTGCTCAGGCCACCTGTTGGCAGAACCTTATCTGCGTTGCTTTGATTTAATGTGGTTGTATCTGTAGAAGGATGCTAGGTGTTTGGGTAAAATGAATTCCTCTTTGCTCTCTACCCCTGTCATTGCCAAATTACCTGCTTTTTCATGAGGACACATTGGCTTTTAAGGGCTGTGAGAACCATGAAAGAAGACAAGCTTGATTCTCAGCTTGAGCATTTTGACCCGTCTGGAACCTTTCGTCTTTGGTCCATGCTTTTTTCATGTTGTTTTGACAACTCTGTTAGGGCTGTGGGACTGGGGATGTTTCCATAGATAAAGAACTTTCTCTTGGGTTGAGAAAGAGACTATTGTGGTTGCTAAGTTGAGCAAATACAAACTTTTCCAGGAAAATTGTTTTCTGGTATTTTGAGAAGTTACTTTTGTAAGTTATAGAGACTGAATTTAGGTATTACTAAAAGACTGTATTAAATATTTGCTATAGTTTTAGGTCATTATTTGCTTTAGTTGAATTCACTTTATGTGTAAGATATTTTTATATCTAGTTGGTAGGTCAAATGATATTAACACAACTCTTTTTGATAGATTAGAAAAACTAAACTTTTTCATCCAAGGAGTTTTTCCAGATGTTACCACTAGAATTTATTTAAGCATACTCTAATACATATAAAATCCTACTCCTTTTTCATATACTTTCATGAATATATGAAGTAGATTTAGCAAACAAGTAGGTTATCCCCCAGTTTGAACTCTAGATTCAGCAAACTTAAGATCTGTTATAATGCCCAGCAACAGAGTAATCAGAACAGACTAGGAAAGGCCAAATATCTTCTCCCAGTAGAAATTTAGCAGTAAGTTAGTATTCCTTAAAGTATGGGTTATAGTCCCTGTGTATTAGAATCCCTTGGGATGCTTATTAAAAGTGCAGTTTTCCAGAAACTGTAATTAGAATGTCTGGTTTTGGGATCCTGCCTGATAGTATATTTATACTAAGTTCCCCTGCTAGTTCATATTTTCACTAAAATTTAGGACTCTTTGTCTTAAATTATGATGAAAATCAATAAGAAAATTATATTTCAGATTGGAGATATTTAATACATAATTTTGTCAAAAATATAACTTAATTTTTAAGATATAGTAAGTTTCATAATGTAGAACATTTTTCCATGTTTTTGTATTTGAAAAAATTGTCTTTGGAAACTAACTTCCTTATTGATTCTCAGTTTTTCATATTGACTACTGATTTGTTCACCTAATAGTTCTCTAATTAGGCTTAAAAGTATTTAGGCTTAAAAACCTTAAAACTAGATGTATAATCAACCTATTTTGTTGCTATGTAAATATTAAAAAGCAGAGCTATTACTTTGCCAACAAAGGTCCATCTAGTCAAGGCTATGGTTTTTCCAGTGATCATGTATGGATGTGAGAATTGGACTGTGAAGAGAGCTGAGCGCCGAAGAATTGATGCTTTTGAACTGTGGTGTTGGAGAAGACTCTTGAAAGGCCCTTGGACTGCAAGGAGATCCAACCAGTCCATCCTAAAGGAGATTAGTTCTGGGTGTTCATTGGAAGGACTGATGCTGAGGCTGAAACTCCAATACTTTGTCCACCTCACGCGAAGAGTTGACTCATTGGAAAAGACTCTGATGCTGGGAGGGATTGGGGGCAGGAGGAGAAGGGGACGACCGAGGATGAGCTGGCTGGATGGCATCACCGCCTCGATGGACATGAGTCTGAGTGAACTCCGGGAGTTGATGATGGACAGGGAGGCCTCGAGTGCTGCGATTCATGGGGTCGCCAAGAGTCGGACAAGACTGAGTGACTGAACTGAACTAAACTGAAAGTAGAAAATACTAGTCTTACCTTTCTCTGAATTCTTGGTGTTTTTTCCCTTTATGTCTTGATTCTTGTCCTTTCTCAGTTGTTTACTGGGTGTAGACTTTCTTTGGAAGACCTCAGGGACAAGGGTACTGTCTTCTCCAGCAGTCTCACATAGCATTTGTACAATGGCATAGAAAAACAATTTTTTTAAAATTAAAGTACAGTTGATTTACAGTATTAGTTTCAGGTGTACAGCATAATGATTTGATATTTTTATAGGTTCCACTCCATTTAAAGTTATTATAAAATATTGACTATATTCCCTGTGTTGTATGTAATCATCCTTGTGTCTTATTTATTTCATACCTCGTGGTTTGTACCTCCTCTTCCTCTTCCCCTATGTTGCCCCTCCCCCCATTCTTCTCCCAACTAGTAGCCACTGATTTGTCCTCTGTATCTGTGAGTTTGTTTCTGTTACGTTCATCCCTTTGTTTTATTTTTTAGATTTGATGTATATAAGTGAAAATGTGTAGTATCTACCTTTTTCTGTCTGAATTATTTCACTAAGGATAATACTCTCCAGACCTATCTGTGTCATTGCAAATAGCAACATTTCATTCTCTTGTATAGCTGAGTGGTATTCCACTGAATGTGTAATAGCACCACATCTTCTTTATCTATTTACAGACACTTAGGTTGCCTTTGTATCTTGGCAGCTGTAAGTAATGCTACTGTGAACATTGGGGTACATATATCTTACTGAATTAGTCTTGTTGTTTTCTTCTAATGAATGCCCAAGAGTGGGAATTTTGGGATCATGCGGTAGTTCTGTTTTTAATTTTTTGAGGAACCTCCATACTATTTTCCATACTGGCTGTACCTGTTTACATTCCCACTAACACTGTACTGGGGGTCCACATCTTCCACCAGTGCTCCTTATTTCTTGTCTTTTTTACTATAGTCATTTAAACTAGTTATCTCATTTTGTTGTGACTTGGATTTTCCTAATGATTAGTGATGTTGAACATCTTTTCGTGTGCCAGTTGGCCATCTGTATGTCTTGTTTGGAAAAATATCTATTCCAGTCTTCTGCCCATTTTTTAATTGTGTTATTTGGTTTTTGGATATTGAGTTATATGAGCTATTTATATATTTTGGATATTAATCTTTTATCAGATATACTATTTGCAAATATTTTCTCCCACTTAGCAAGTTGCCTTTTCATTTTATTATTTCTCTAACTGAAAAAATTTAAAGTTTTGTTATTTCCCATTTAGTTTTGTTTTTTTTCCCTTGCCTAAAGAGACATATTTTAAAAAGTCATCTTTTCATAACTTTGTGTCATCTATAGCTTCCTTCATTGGTGTCTTATAGTTTTTGGAGTATAGGTCTTTTACCTCCTTGGTTAAGCTTATTCCTAGGTTTTTTATTCTTCTTGATGTGATTGTTACTGGGGTTGCTTTCATGTTTTCTCATTTTGATAGTTTATTATTAGTATATAGAAAAGCAACAGATTTCTGTACATCTTGTATCCTGCAACTTTACTGAATTCATTTGTTAGTTATAAGAGTATTTTGGTGGAGACTTTAGAGTTTTCTATTAACAATATCATGTATCCTGCAAGTAGTGACAGTTTAATCGTCACATCTGATTTAAATGTCTTTTATTTCTTTTTCTTGTCTTATTTCTGTGGCTAGGACTTCCAATGTTAAATAGAAATGGCAAGTGTGGGCATCCTTGTCTTATTTCTGATTTTGGAGGAAAGACTTTCATTTTTTTTCAGAGTTGAGCATGATGTTAGCTGTGGGTTTGTCACAAATGACTTTTTCTTGTTGAGACATGTTTCCTATATACCAGTTTTGTTAAATTTTTAACCATGAATGGGTATAAATTTTTATCAAATGATTTTTCTGCATCTGTTGATCATGTGGGGATTTTGTTTTGTTAATATGTTGTGTTACATTGATTGATTTGTGGATATTTAACTATCCTTGCATCCCTGAAGTAAATCCCACTTGATCATGATATATGATCCTTTTTATATATTGTTGAATTACATTTGCTAATGTTCTGTTGAGGATTTCTGCATCTATATTTTTCAGAGGTAATAGCCTGTAGTTTTCTTTTTCTGTAGGACACTTAACCTGGTTTTGGTATTAGGATAATGGTGGCCTCATAGAATGAATATGGGAGTATTCCTTCCTCTTCATTCTTTGGAATAGTTTGAGAAGGATAATTATTAACTTTTTTTTAAATATATTTGTTTGAATTTCCCAGTGAAGCTGACCAGTCACGGACTTTTGTTTACTGGGAGTTTTTTGATTACTGATTTAATTTTAGTACTACTAAATGTATTTGTTCAGATTATCTTTTTCTTCCTAATTCAGTCTTGAAGGATTGTATGTTTCTAGAAATTCATCCATTTTTCTATTTCGTACAGTTTGTTGCATATCTTTTTTTAGTATCCTTTTATGATTATTTTTCTGTAATATTGGTTAGAATTTCTCTTATTTTTACTTTTGTTTATTTGGGTCTCTTTTTTCTTACTGAGCCTGGATAAAGGGTTGATTATCAGTTTTCTTTATCTTTACAAAAAAACAGCTTTTTGTTTCATTGATATTTTCTGTTGTTTTTAGTTTTTGTTTTGTGATAGAATTATGATTGTGTATTATAAATTAAGATAATTTATATTTCAGATCTCTTTCTCTAAAGTTTTACATTATACCATATTTCTCTTTTATGGTAACAAGTTCAAATGTAAGCCTAATAAAACAATAAAAACTTAAGCCAGCATCTAGTACTTGCAGTATGAATTTAGCAGATGTGTCAAAATGTATGAATTGTTTTTAATGTGAAACATTTTGTTTGTGAGAATAACATAACACCTGCTGTGACCTTTTAAGCTATGTAAATTTTAGTGACTGTAAAACTAGAATTTATTCCTTTCCAAAATGTGTTAGGAAATTATTTAGAATGTTTTAAGCTTGGCTCTTTTAGAGATTTTATTATGTAATATGAAGGCATTCAAATTTGATATGAAAACTGAAACATATCATCATTCCTAGTCTTAAAAATCTTTTTAAAAAAGTTATCAGTAGGATGTTATCCAGGAGCAACAGAAAGTGTTATCTAATACTACACTAATAGCTGTTTCCTTTTAGCACTAACCATGTTGGGATCTATGGCTATACCAATACCTTGTTAAAGTAACAGATAGGATTATACTGGAATAATAAATTTTCCAGTTACTAATTCCCCTTTCTCTCCATGATATAAAAAATAGTAAGAAAACATAAAAATTGTAAGAGTACTTGAGATATGGGTTCGATCCCTGGGTTGGGAAGATCCCCTGGAAAAGGAAATGGCAACCCACTCCAGTATTCTTGCCTGGGAAATTCCACAGACAGAGAAACCTGGCAGGCTACAGTCCATGGGGTCACAGGAGAGTCTGATATGACTTAGTGACTAAGGAACAACAACTTATTTTTATAATTCTGTTTGCCAATGGAATGTGTTGCAGTAGCTATTTTAAAAGAATGGTTTACCTAATTTTTTTCTGAGAGATATACTGTGAGCTTGGAAGACGTTTAAAAGAAAATGGTGTTTTACATTTTGATTTGATGCCAGTTGCCTTAATCCACAATGTTTATTGCATTTAAAATTTTGAAAGATAATCCTATTTCAGGGAAGCACCTCTTTTTAACTGGTTAAACTCTTGAATTAAGGCAATATTGTGGTATTACCAAGTCTGCTTTTTCTTCCTCACATCTTTTAGACCAATTGATTAACTAGGGTCAGTCAGGTTGAGACCCTATTTGGATAAAAATCATAGAGCTCTATGTAGTATGTGTAGTAAAGCAATTGAAGACTGTATTCAACACTTGCTCATATTTGACTTAATACTTTTTGTATTGAAACATGTTTTTAACTGTTTCATGTGTGTGTGTGAACAGAAAAAAATTTTAAGCTCCTTAGTGGCACAGACTGCTTTCATCCCTCTTATTTCTTTTAATACCACTTTAATCGTTTTTAGTTGTACATTTGTTTCCTTTTTTTGTGTATCCCTTGTAATATGAAGTAGTTAAGAATTTATTGAGAATATATACTAGATGTTCAGTATAGCAGAGATGGGCTGCTTGTTTACTAAATTCATTTGAATATCACTCTCACCCCCACCCTACACAGCCAGACTCTCATTTTTCTGTCTGTCTGATACTAGGTGTGGCCACAATCTTAAGTTCTGGTTCCTAAGTTAAGTTTTGTGATTTCCAGGCATAGCTCATAAACGTCCCGTGTTCAGTCCTCTTTATCTTGTCTCTTCTATTGGCAATCAAGAAGCCGAGGAGATGGGTGAGACTCTAGAAGGAAGAAGTGTGGGCCCTTGAATTACTGCCTGGAGGAGAGCCACACACGGATTAGGAATATTTGTTTGACTTTACATAGCTCCAAATAAAATTTTGGTTGTGTTAAGCCCATGAGATCCCATGGTTTATCTCTTTAAGTAGCTTATAACACACTTGTTAAAGTGAATAATTTAGTTTACTCAATTTAATTCACTTTGTTAGGAATTGGAAGTGGGAGTCAGGAAAATAAAGTGGAACTGTGAGTGAGAAATTGAGTTTGTCTCCAGTTGGAGGAGGAGTCAATGTGGAACTAACTCGAAGATGAGAGATGAATAAAGGATAGTGAGAAAAATTTAGAATGATGTGTTAAGAACCTGATAAAAACAGAGAGAGCAGGAAGTTACAGTGTAAGCACATTAGGAGAGCAGTCCCGGGAGCTGGAGGAGTAGGGGACATTGTGAAAAAAGAAAACCAAATCTCAGAGTTGGATAGGATTTTAAACATTTATTGGTTTTGAAAATGAGAATTTTGTCTCATTCTGTACACAGTTTGCAAATGTGTTTCTTTGCTTATTGCAAATTTAGTTCATGAATATCTTGACAAAATATGATATTCACACAAAAATGTAATGATTAAAATGAACAGAGTTGCAAACCTACATGTGTATGTTACAATTTAGATTCATTAGTTAGATTATTTTTGAAATGAGTCATCATGTCTGAAATGAGTTATTCATTCTCTTAGGTACATGAAAAGAAAAGAATTGAATTATGGCTATGTTTTATGCGTATATAAAATACAGCATGTCATTTTTACACTGCCTAAATATAGGTGAAATTTACTCTGTGTTTTAGGCATGTAAGATTCTGCACAGAACGTTTGAAAAGTGGAACATTTATCAATTCAGTTAACATTTACATTTATTGTATTTTAATTTGATACCATTTAACCTTTTTGTGCCATAAAACTAGATTTTTATCACTCAATTAAAAAAAGCAGATTGGTTGAATATTGTGACTTAGCTTTTTTTAAAAAGCTTTAAAATTGTAGAGTTAATAACACATACAAGTTAAAAGTATACTTATGACTGACTTGATGTTTCCAGTTTTTATCTCCTGTGTAAATAACAAGGAGAATATGTGCCGTTATTGGCTTACGAATACCAACATCCCAAGTCTTGTGTTTGTGGCTGTAAGATGTGAGGATTTTTTTGCCCACTGTTCACAGCAGCTCAGCTGCAGATGAAATTACCTTTTATCCTTGTCGTAAGAGATATCTGATCTCTTTGGGTGGTGTTGAGGAAGCAGTGGCAACCTTTGATTGAAGGAATCCTCTCTCTTCCTGGGTGTAGCATCCAGCAAGAAAAGGATGTAGCTCTGTTCTTCCACCCTACACGTAGTCCCATGCATGTTGAAGATCATAGACGTGTTATATATTCAGTGTCCTGAATTCATTATAATGCTTTGTAAAATAGAAATGCTATTAAAGGTGATTTGAGTTTCCAAAATTTCTTATAAGTATAATGTGAACATATGTTGTATAATCTGTCAGTTAGCTGGAACCGCACCGGACTTGTTTTCAAAAGAACTGGTCAATGGACAAGTCTCTTCACAGCTCTAAATCTTGGTTTCCTAGTCTGTAAAATCATAATATCCTCAAATTTTAATGTTGTAAATGACCGAAGGAGCAACCTTTCACTCAGATTTCTTTTATTTTATTTTTGGTACATTGCCGTCCAATGATAGGAAGCCTCAACATCATTCTCTTCTCCTGTCAAACAGTTTTCAAACTCTTGAGCAAAATATCTCCTCATTCTTTGTGGGCCGTTCATAGGAGCAGAAAATACTGATTGGAATATTAATACAGGACCTGTCTGTCTCACAAGGTAAGGGGAGGATCACATGAAATAATGGGAGTGAAGGCAAAGTAAAGCATTACAAAAATCTCAAGTCTTGTGATTCATACTGTATAGTGCTTTTTCAACTAATGACGTGTAGGAATTAACTGTCATTTATAGTAGTAAAATTATTGCTATGATAAGCTAAGTTTTCAGTCTCTGAAAAATTAAAGTAACCTTTTGGAACCCTGTCTGTCAGATGGAGTCTGTTAGTGCTGTCATATTTTTGAAGCTACCTAACCTCTGAAAATTAAAAGTCTTGACCCACAGTTTAAAAACTATTGAATGAGAATCTTTGGGAGGGGTTTAGATTCCCAGTGCACAATAGTAGTAACCTAAAGATTATAATACAAACTGAAGCTGTAGTCATGTGGAGTAACATACACTTTTGCCACATGATTAGTATTATTCTTGAATACAATGTGTAAAAACTACTTGCATAAAAACATGACTGTTTCATGTACTAACAGCAGATGACAAACTCGAGTTCTGCCTGGATGTGTTAATAGTTCCAACTAGTAGTCATTCAAAACATAAAGCAGTTTGGGGTAGGTTCCTGTTTTTTTTACTGTGTTCATTGACTAATTCCTGAAAGCTTATAATTAGTAATTTTTTCAGTTACTAAAACTAATCCAGTAAATTAGAAATATGTTTCTTGAGGTACACACATTACACACAGCTAGTATGGCTAAGTGTACTAGAGAGGCTGAGGATTTACTGCTCTCTCTAATCCTTTGTAAGGAAAACTGCTCTACCTTCACTTCCCGTTATTTGAGATAGACACTCCTGGCCCAGTCAGGCTGATGAGTGGACATCTGACCCAAGAACTCCTTCAAGGAGTTGGAGAGGTGAAAGACTGAAATAGTTACGAGACGGAGAGATGAAGCCATAACATTGTGTTGGGGTTAGAATTGCTAGTAACTTAGGAGGGAGCTGACCCTCTAACTCTAAGCAAGGTGAAGAGCTAGTGGGTAGAGAGAATGCAGCAGACATTTGGAGAGCGAGGCAGTGGAGTCCTGGGGGAAATGGGAGCAAGAAAGAAGAAAGACCAGAAATGGAAACAGGACCAGACCACCCACAATCCCTGAACAAGACCAAGGAAGGTGATGTTTGTCATTTTCCTGGTCTAATTTGCCTGAGTTCTGCCTTTACAGCTCTTTTCCTCGGATGATATTTTTGTATTCTTAAAACAAATAACCCTTTACTTGTATTAGCTTAAGTGTGTCTTTGTTCCTTGCCACTGAAAGAACCTTAAAAGAGCACTCAGTGTAGAGACAAAATATCAAGGGGTGTTTGGCTGAGGCCTGCCTGCTTCTGACTACTACTGTAGAAACACCCTCCTTTTTTTCCCCATTCTTTCTCTACGTAATTGTAATAAAATATTAAGTAATCATTGCTTTTTAACTTCTAGGCCCTCTTGATTTGAAATTCTGTGATAGGCATTCCCAGTGCTTGATTTGGTTTTTATTACAGATGTGAGAAGTTTGTTGCAAACTGATGCATTGCTTTTGTTTCTGCTGAAGAGATCTGTATGAACATTAGTCTTGAATGTTTTTAAGTCTTGGAGTGGGTTTGCCACATTGTTAGGGCGTCAGCAGACCAGTCATTCTTTTCTTAGTGGTGTGTCACTGACTTTGGCCAAATACATGCAGGTATTTAAGGGTATCCTATATAACACAAATCGTATTTGGTACCTGTTATAGGGATTTTGGTTATTCACATTTAATAAGAAAACATCAACTTTTTACTTCTGTGGCATACACGAGCTCTTAAAAAGATATATGTTAGGTAAGCCAAGATGAAAATGCTTATTGGACATAGTGGTATCATTTGATTCTGTAATTCTAATTTTTAAACATTTTCTGGACAGTTTAGTTCAGACTGAATTTTATTCTTCCCATTGCCATCCATTCCCCCCTTAGGTAAAGTCTTCAAAATTGTGACTACACAAAGCATTCTTCTTAAACTATTGTTTTTACTCAACAAATACTTCTTATTAGAAGGGACTTTTAAAATAGTTTTAATTTACCCCTTGGTCAATTAGATTTTTTGCATTAGCATTGCATAGTGCAAAAATGGTTTCAGATAGATTGGAAGTTGTTGATAGAGTTATCGAAGGAAAATTGATAATGAAATACTGTAGCACATTTTTTTCTAAGTCAGGCCAATCTTTAATATTTGGGAATGTTTTGAAAGCTATAAAGCAAAATATAAAAATTAAACATTTTAATTTTAGGNAGACCCTATTTGGATAAAAATCATAGAGCTCTATGTAGTATGTGTAGTAAAGCAATTGAAGACTGTATTCAACACTTGCTCATATTTGACTTAATACTTTTTGTATTGAAACATGTTTTTAACTGTTTCATGTGTGTGTGTGAACAGAAAAAAATTTTAAGCTCCTTAGTGGCACAGACTGCTTTCATCCCTCTTATTTCTTTTAATACCACTTTAATCGTTTTTAGTTGTACATTTGTTTCCTTTTTTTGTGTATCCCTTGTAATATGAAGTAGTTAAGAATTTATTGAGAATATATACTAGATGTTCAGTATAGCAGAGATGGGCTGCTTGTTTACTAAATTCATTTGAATATCACTCTCATCCCCACCCTACACAGCCAGACTCTCATTTTTCTGTCTGTCTGATACTAGGTGTGGCCACAATCTTAAGTTCTGGTTCCTAAGTTAAGTTTTGTGATTTCCAGGCATAGCTCATAAACGTCCCGTGTTCAGTCCTCTTTATCTTGTCTCTTCTATTGGCAATCAAGAAGCCGAGGAGATGGGTGAGACTCTAGAAGGAAGAAGTGTGGGCCCTTGAATTACTGCCTGGAGGAGAGCCACACACGGATTAGGAATATTTGTTTGACTTTACATAGCTCCAAATAAAATTTTGGTTGTGTTAAGCCCATGAGATCCCATGGTTTATCTCTTTAAGTAGCTTATAACACACTTGTTAAAGTGAATAATTTAGTTTACTCAATTTAATTCACTTTGTTAGGAATTGGAAGTGGGAGTCAGGAAAATAAAGTGGAACTGTGAGTGAGAAATTGAGTTTGTCTCCAGTTGGAGGAGGAGTCAATGTGGAACTAACTCAAAGATGAGAGATGAATAAAGGATAGTGAGAAAAATTTAGAATGATGTGTTAAGAACCTGATAAAAACAGAGAGAGCAGGAAGTTACAGTGTAAGCACATTAGGAGAGCAGTCCCGGGAGCTGGAGGAGTAGGGGACATTGTGAAAAAAGAAAACCAAATCTCAGAGTTGGATAGGATTTTAAACATTTATTGGTTTTGAAAATGAGAATTTTGTCTCATTCTGTACACAGTTTGCAAATGTGTTTCTTTGCTTATTGCAAATTTAGTTCATGAATATCTTGACAAAATATGATATTCACACAAAAATGTAATGATTAAAATGAACAGAGTTGCAAACCTACATGTGTATGTTACAATTTAGATTCATTAGTTAGATTATTTTTGAAATGAGTCATCATGTCTGAAATGAGTTATTCATTCTCTTAGGTACATGAAAAGAAAAGAATTGAATTATGGCTATGTTTTATGCGTATATAAAATACAGCATGTCATTTTTACACTGCCTAAATATAGGTGAAATTTACTCTGTGTTTTAGGCATGTAAGATTCTGCACAGAACGTTTGAAAAGTGGAACATTTATCAATTCAGTTAACATTTACATTTATTGTATTTTAATTTGATACCATTTAACCTTTTTGTGCCATAAAACTAGATTTTTATCACTCAATTAAAAAAAGCAGATTGGTTGAATATTGTGACTTAGCTTTTTTTAAAAAGCTTTAAAATTGTAGAGTTAATAACACATACAAGTTAAAAGTATACTTATGACTGACTTGATGTTTCCAGTTTTTATCTCCTGTGTAAATAACAAGGAGAATATGTGCCGTTATTGGCTTACGAATACCAACATCCCAAGTCTTGTGTTTGTGGCTGTAAGATGTGAGGATTTTTTTGCCCACTGTTCACAGCAGCTCAGCTGCAGATGAAATTACCTTTTATCCATGTCGTAAGAGATATCTGATCTCTTTGGGTGGTGTTGAGGAAGCAGTGGCAACCTTTGATTGAAGGAATCCTCTCTCTTCCTGGGTGTAGCATCCAGCAAGAAAAGGATGTAGCTCTGTTCTTCCACCCTACACGTAGTCCCATGCATGTTGAAGATCATAGACGTGTTATATATTCAGTGTCCTGAATTCATTATAATGCTTTGTAAAATAGAAATGCTATTAAAGGTGATTTGAGTTTCCAAAATTTCTTATAAGTATAATGTGAACATATGTTGTATAATCTGTCAGTTAGCTGGAACCGCACCGGACTTGTTTTCAAAAGAACTGGTCAATGGACAAGTCTCTTCACAGCTCTAAATCTTGGTTTCCTAGTCTGTAAAATCATAATATCCTCAAATTTTAATGTTGTAAATGACCGAAGGAGCAACCTTTCACTCAGATTTCTTTTATTTTATTTTTGGTACATTGCCGTCCAATGATAGGAAGCCTCAACATCATTCTCTTCTCCTGTCAAACAGTTTTCAAACTCTTGAGCAAAATATCTCCTCATTCTTTGTGGGCCGTTCATAGGAGCAGAAAATACTGATTGGAATATTAATACAGGACCTGTCTGTCTCACAAGGTAAGGGGAGGATCACATGAAATAATGGGAGTGAAGGCAAAGTAAAGCATTACAAAAATCTCAAGTCTTGTGATTCATACTGTATAGTGCTTTTTCAACTAATGACGTGTAGGAATTAACTGTCATTTATAGTAGTAAAATTATTGCTATGATAAGCTAAGTTTTCAGTCTCTGAAAAATTAAAGTAACCTTTTGGAACCCTGTCTGTCAGATGGAGTCTGTTAGTGCTGTCATATTTTTGAAGCTACCTAACCTCTGAAAATTAAAAGTCTTGACCCACAGTTTAAAAACTATTGAATGAGAATCTTTGGGAGGGGTTTAGATTCCCAGTGCACAATAGTAGTAACCTAAAGATTATAATACAAACTGAAGCTGTAGTCATGTGGAGTAACATACACTTTTGCCACATGATTAGTATTATTCTTGAATACAATGTGTAAAAACTACTTGCATAAAAACATGACTGTTTCATGTACTAACAGCAGATGACAAACTCGAGTTCTGCCTGGATGTGTTAATAGTTCCAACTAGTAGTCATTCAAAACATAAAGCAGTTTGGGGTAGGTTCCTGTTTTTTTTACTGTGTTCATTGACTAATTCCTGAAAGCTTATAATTAGTAATTTTTTCAGTTACTAAAACTAATCCAGTAAATTAGAAATATGTTTCTTGAGGTACACACATTACACACAGCTAGTATGGCTAAGTGTACTAGAGAGGCTGAGGATTTACTGCTCTCTCTAATCCTTTGTAAGGAAAACTGCTCTACCTTCACTTCCCGTTATTTGAGATAGACACTCCTGGCCCAGTCAGGCTGATGAGTGGACATCTGACCCAAGAACTCCTTCAAGGAGTTGGAGAGGTGAAAGACTGAAATAGTTACGAGACGGAGAGATGAAGCCATAACATTGTGTTGGGGTTAGAATTGCTAGTAACTTAGGAGGGAGCTGACCCTCTAACTCTAAGCAAGGTGAAGAGCTAGTGGGTAGAGAGAATGCAGCAGACATTTGGAGAGCGAGGCAGTGGAGTCCTGGGGGAAATGGGAGCAAGAAAGAAGAAAGACCAGAAATGGAAACAGGACCAGACCACCCACAATCCCTGAACAAGACCAAGGAAGGTGATGTTTGTCATTTTCCTGGTCTAATTTGCCTGAGTTCTGCCTTTACAGCTCTTTTCCTCGGATGATATTTTTGTATTCTTAAAACAAATAACCCTTTACTTGTATTAGCTTAAGTGTGTCTTTGTTCCTTGCCACTGAAAGAACCTTAAAAGAGCACTCAGTGTAGAGACAAAATATCAAGGGGTGTTTGGCTGAGGCCTGCCTGCTTCTGACTACTACTGTAGAAACACCCTCCTTTTTTTCCCCATTCTTTCTCTACGTAATTGTAATAAAATATTAAGTAATCATTGCTTTTTAACTTCTAGGCCCTCTTGATTTGAAATTCTGTGATAGGCATTCCCAGTGCTTGATTTGGTTTTTATTACAGATGTGAGAAGTTTGTTGCAAACTGATGCATTGCTTTTGTTTCTGCTGAAGAGATCTGTATGAACATTAGTCTTGAATGTTTTTAAGTCTTGGAGTGGGTTTGCCACATTGTTAGGGCGTCAGCAGACCAGTCATTCTTTTCTTAGTGGTGTGTCACTGACTTTGGCCAAATACATGCAGGTATTTAAGGGTATCCTATATAACACAAATCGTATTTGGTACCTGTTATAGGGATTTTGGTTATTCACATTTAATAAGAAAACATCAACTTTTTACTTCTGTGGCATACACGAGCTCTTAAAAAGATATATGTTAGGTAAGCCAAGATGAAAATGCTTATTGGACATAGTGGTATCATTTGATTCTGTAATTCTAATTTTTAAACATTTTCTGGACAGTTTAGTTCAGACTGAATTTTATTCTTCCCATTGCCATCCATTCCCCCCTTAGGTAAAGTCTTCAAAATTGTGACTACACAAAGCATTCTTCTTAAACTATTGTTTTTACTCAACAAATACTTCTTATTAGAAGGGACTTTTAAAATAGTTTTAATTTACCCCTTGGTCAATTAGATTTTTTGCATTAGCATTGCATAGTGCAAAAATGGTTTCAGATAGATTGGAAGTTGTTGATAGAGTTATCGAAGGAAAATTGATAATGAAATAACTGTAGCACATTTTTTTCTAAGTCAGGCCAATCTTTAATATTTGGGAATGTTTTGAAAGCTATAAAGCAAAATATAAAAATTAAACATTTTAATTTTAGGGTAAATTGCTTTTGTGGCCCAATGCTAGTAGCATAAAGGGAAGCCACCGTATCAGTAGTTAGTGATAAAGATTTTATTTTCTAAGTTTATATCTTCCAAGGTAGAGATTTATTGTAGGAATTTATTGGTGCAACTTTTGGATGGACTGGTCCTTCTGAATGTAATTATGCCTGCCTGTCTTGGTGGGAGCAAGTCTTCTAGGATAGTGCTCGGATATCATTACCACTTATATCAACATTATTTACTATCATGTAAGACACCAGTTTAAAGCTTTAGTAGGGACTCCTGAGTTCTACGTTGAACTGAAAGTTTCTTAAAATATATTATTTTTTTCGTGTCCCCAGAATACTGATCGGAACAGTACTTGTGGGTACATGTAAATGGTAGAAATGTGATTTCATTTCACTTTACTGGAAATTTCAGTGATTCATATGAGTTCTAGTTGAATAGTTCAGTGTTTAAAATATAGTTCATGGAAGATAAACACTTTACATTTTTTATCTAGTGAGACACACAGCTGTTATTAAAATGAATTTACTTCCAATTAGGGAAAAACTAATCTTATGTTTTTTTCCTAGTCATATTTCTTTGTCAGAAAAATGTCACTGTCACATATTTGTTTTATAAGCAATGCCCTAATGTGATTAAACACTTTTTAAAGAAAATGGTAGGTAGGTTTTTATAGATTTCAAAGTGGACAAACAAAAATCTATGTTCAAATTTTAATTTAGAAAACTTTAATTTTGAAAATTTTGTGGATATATCCTTCTTGTGCCTTTCATAGTGCTTGGCACACAGTACTTAAGCTATTTAATTGACAGATTTTCTGGAAGAAAATTTTAGGACACAAGGAAATTCTGTTGTCTAGGTTTACTGATACGTATGGAGAAGAGTTATATCTGCATCAATGAAATACAGACTTGAATGACATGATCTTAATGGAAGGTCATTTAGTGATTTGCTATATTGAAATGTGTCTGTTCAAATCTTTCTAACAGCCATAGCTTATTTTTTTGGAATTTTCAAAAATATACTGTACCTTAACAGCAACACTCCTATGAACCTGTATTCATTCTTTTTTCTTTTTTTTTTTCAGTCAAAAAACATTTTATTAAGTGGACACATTGTTTAATTTTGTTTTGCATTTTCTAGATTGGAGTGCAAGGCCAATAAATTAAACCCAGGCAGTTCTGTTGCTAATTACACACAACTTCTCTTGAGTATCAGATATTCAAATCCATTTTATGAATATGGTGGAGAGAATAACAACTGTAAAACAAAGCAGTGTGCATGTAAGTGACTGTTAGCGTGCATTTCAGAAAGGATAAATGCTCACCATATGGTACAATTACTGTGTCCAAGTTTTCAAATTAGCTTCTCTCATCCTCCTTATTACTGTCTTTAAAAAGAGAGGAAAAAACCCAACATGATTTATCTACTCTGCAGCAGAACTCTTGACGCAAAACAGCAGCCCAGTTCTGTCCAGTTTTTTTTTTCCTTTAGCATAATAGAGGCTGTCGGACTTTTTTATACTAATTACTGTGTGAGCCTCAGATGAACCCCCTTCAATTCACAGGGCTTTGTTAAGGGAGGAGCTGTCAATGTGTCTGCCCGTTTGCAGCTGTGCTGTGGCTTTAGCTTGCTTAACATTATGCTGCTTTTTAGACTTGACAGAAGGGATTTTTTTTTTTTTTTTTTAAGGCAAAGCAGCCTTGTAGCGAAATGGTTTAAGCAGCTGCATTGTAGGGAAGCACAAAGAAGTTATTATTGTGTCTGTTTAGGGGGGTGGAATGGAGGGGGGGATATTCGGCTGCTGTTGATGCCGATTGTTGACTTGCCATCTGCCAGATAGGGAGAAGAAAAAAATGACAGCTCCAGCAGGGTGTTCAAGAGGTTGTTTGGAGAGACGCATAAACATGTGCAGATGTCGAACTGAATAATGGCTAGAACTTGAGACGGTTTATGATGCTGCTGATGTTTGTGCATATACAGAATGAATGTATGTGTGGATTTGGTTAACCAAGGCTACATACCAATTATCATTGTTTTCCTGCATGCCCCTTCCCCTTAGTTCGTTAATTAGTTTAGGGGCTTAGTACTTCCTCTTCCTTCTGTTATTCACGTCTAGTTTTAGAAAACAGCTTCTCTTAAAATGGCAATAAAACCTTCCTTATTTCTCCATACAGATGATAGCTAATCTGTTTGGTTAGGATTAGGTGTGAGCTGCTAACTGATAACAGGAGATTTTGATTAGGAAATAAGTCAGGTGAATCACCTTGCTCTTAATGCACACATATATTAACAGTTTGACACTTTTCACTGAATTGATTTTATAGCCTACCACTAGGGGTGAGCTACTACCAAATTCACTTTACCAAGGAATTCCATCATACTTTGAACTTAGGATACAAGTTGTGAAACAAAGTTGTATAACAGCCTGGTCTTCTTGGTTACCCTTCTTTCTCTTGGTTGTCTTTGATTCTGGAAATGACAGTTACGCATTTTCTTTATGGAGTAGTGCATTGGTTGTCTGTTTCCTTCTGATTCATTCTTGTCATTAGATATTAGAGATTTGATATGTCTGAAATCTTTTTAAATACTATGGTAACACTTGAGGGTGCACTAAGTATGTTTAGTTAACTTTTTTTTCATTACTTTGACTTTATATAATTGAAAAGGATTAGTGATGCTAGGTAAAATTTCTGAAAGGTGTTTATGTTGTAGAACACCTCAAAGTTTTGCAAAACTTTAAGACCAATCATACATGAGTTTATTAGAAAATGGAAAGAGAAGCTCTGACTTTCTCTATTTCCTTTTTTCTCTATTTCTATCACCAAAAAAAAAAAAAATGTGTGGGGAATTAGAGGGTTATTTTGACTTTTGGTAAACTCATGCTTTCCTAAAACATTTAGGGTTTTATTGCCTAATTATTAAAAAAAAAGCCTTAAGTGTAGTTGAAAGGCAAACAGACTGACAGAGCTTTATGTCCACAGTAATGTCTTTCTGAAAGGACTAAAGGGAGATTATCTGTTATTTTCTACTCTTCAGAAAGAAATAGAGGTCAGGTCTATTTAGAAAAACTTTCTATCTTAAATGTCAGTTTTTCCCCAAGTGACTAATCCGTATTTGCTGAAAAGGCTAGAGGACCTTTCCTTTGTCTTGTATATTTAGTTTTTTCTTTTATTTGGAAAGCCGCACATATGTCCATATTTTTGTATGTAGAATTATGTACATATGTTTATAGTTTTATATAGTCAGTCCTGATATCCCTGCTAAGCTTGGGAGGAAGCAGCAAATCATTTTCCAGGTAGAGGTGTTAAACTGAGAGTGTGGTTTGATAGTGGCCGGGATGTCAGTGAGAAGCTGAGCAAAAGCAAGCTTGTGTAAAAGCGGACTTGCAGTTCCGTGTTTTATTCATCATATCGTGTTACCCCAGAACCGTTTGTAAAATCTTTATGCAGGCAAATATACTTACTAAGGTGTTTGAAATATTCAAGGCAGGGTGTCTTTGAAGTTACACCAGATTTAAATATCAATTAACTTAAATGAGTGACTTTATGAAAGTTCCTTTAACATGTCTGAATTTCTTCATGTGTTGAAAGAAGGAAACAACCACTGATATTTAAGGATCTTGTAAGAACTAAATGAGATAGTAGTATCTTTGGAATGTCTGGAACATGTGCAATAGTAGCTGTTACTAATATTTTATTTTTGTTGATGTGTGAGTCTAAAGACCTGTAACTGTTGTAATTGAAGTGCTTTTATAATGCCTACTTGCTGCAAAATGAGCATACAAAGTTCTGGGGAACCATCTAAGATATATAAGGTTGTTTTTTTATAACCTAACATTTAGTTGGTGATTTATATGATTGCTTCATAAATCTAAAGGGAAATCAGTTATTTCAAGAGAATATCAAGAAAGTTGTTGAAATGTAATTATTTTGGGGGTGTGAGGTCAGTGGTCATTTAGTAATGATGATTTTATGTTGTATCCTATAAAATTATTTTTTAACTTCAAAAATTTAGTACAGGGTTGCAGAAAATTGTATTCATTCCCTTAATTCAATATTAATCCCATTATTGTGGAACCATATTTTTCTCTGCTGTGGGTGCATGTTCAGTTGCCTCAGTCGTATCTGACTCTTTGCCACCCCATAGACTGTAGCCTGCCAGGCTCCTTTGCCCATGGGATTCTCCAGGTAAGAGTACTGGGCTGGGTTGCCATTTCCTTCTCCAGGGGATCTTCCCAACCTGCAGTCAAACCTGCATCTCTTACGTCTCCTGCATTGGCAGGCGGGTTCTTTACCACTAGTGCCACTTGGGAAGCCTTTTCTCTGCTATAGTCAGTACTTAAGCTGTAATGGGGTTATAATTATTTTTAAAATAAAGGTGTTTGAACACCTTACACTTAATAAATATAATAACTGTAGTGAACAAACAACATTAAAAAGAATATTTTATCTCCTCAGGGCATTATAAAGCATTATTTGATTGCTCTATTTTGCAGACAAAGAAACTGAAGAGGCTCATATAGTGAATATAGTGATGAAAGTTCTGGGATAAGCTGAAGTGTTTTTTTTTAAGAGGAATAAAGAAGAAAGGCTTTGATTGACCTTCAGGAATCCATAAATTCAGTATAGGATGATTCTCACTCAGATGTTGATGGTTCTTTACGGTTGTTTTTTTAAAAATTGTTGTTTCTGTCATGTATTCTCTCTTCACTAAATATTACTAAATAATTTTGGATGAAAGAAAAGGGATGTTGGGACAGTTGCCTGATCCTGTTTCTAAGAGTGGTTAATAGGACTGGGTATAGTCACTAATGGAGAAGGAAATGGCAACTCACCCCTTGCCTGGAGAATCCCATGGACAGAGGAGCCTAGTGGGCTACTGTTCATGGGGTCACAGAGAGTCGGACACGACTGAGTGACTAAGCACATGGTCAGTAAGCTCTTCTACTTCAGTTTTGAAGAATAAACTGGTTATAGTTTTTAAATGGACTGCAATTTGAGCAATACTAGCTTCGTACCATGCTATTTTAATATTTAATTGCACCTGGGTGTGAATTAGCAAGATGCCTTAAAGAATGATGCCTCAATTCACTCTTTTAAGATAGCTGTTTGTACTTTCTGCTTTAGTAAAATAAGACTTGGAATTCAGATACAGGTAATTAAATATTATACTCTAATTTTTTTAAAAAAATCATGTTTACCAAGAAAAACTTATAATGCTAAAGAAGTGGAAATATCTATGAAATGTATCACAGATTAGGATGAATTTATTTCACATATGAGTCAAACTGTACTTGGTGATCTTCAGGATAATTTTAAGAAAACTTTAGGAACTTTAATGGTATATAGATGTATTTGAATTGTGCCTCAGAAAAATCCTGCATGAATAGTAATTTTTAAAAACATTGGCCAGTCTGTTGAAAACAGAAGAATATTTTAATCTGACATTCTTTAAGGCATCTTGCTAAATGTTTTGGCTTAAAATTTTTAATGTGTTTAGTTTTAAGAAAATCTGATTAAAGATGTTGGTAAACTTAGCATTTTTTAGAACAGAAGATGATTAAGATACAAAGGCAGAAAGGCATAAACCGTGAAGTTCATGTGCTTTTTGGCTAGACAAGTCACTTATTTGCTTTTAGACTGGAGCACAGCATCAAAGTTCATAATTTTATGCTTTTAAGTGAAAGCACATAGAACAGCAGCTGTTGTTTCCTGGCATCTTTCTGAGGAGATATTTAAACTTAAGTATATATATATTTATTATAGAAAAAATTTTATAAAATGACCTTCTTTCCCATCTCTTCATTTGCATTGTTTTCAATTCACTCTTTTAAGATAGCTGTTTGTACTTTCTGTTTTAGTAAAATAAGACTTGGAATTTAGTTAAAAAAATTTTTTTTACCTTAAAAATCAGTATGAAAATTAAGTGGGTGCTTTGACCTTTTAGTGCCAGTTTGTCATTTGAATTGTATTTTATTAATAAATAACAATTTAACCTATTGGCTATTAACTGCTTATAGGAAGAAAACGAAGCCCCTATATAGTTTGGGGCTGAATGTTAATTGATTTGAAGTGCTTCACTGAAAGATTTATATGTTCTCATGTCCTGCAATGTTTAAAAAACAAATTATTCTGCAAAGATCGTTATAATATAGGTTTAATAAACAGTGCACAATCATTTATATAATTTTTCATTTTACTATATTTTGAATAACTTCCATGATATTGAGTCTTCAAGTCATTTTCCTTCATGATGCCTTAGTTTTAAGAAAATCATTCCTCTCAAACTTACTGGAAATATTTGAAAATGTTATTGTGCTTATAGAAGTATGCATAATGACAATAAAAGAAATCCTTACGTATAGTGAGCAGATACACAGGTTATTTCATTAAAATTTATTTATTTTTGAATGGTAGGTAAAGATTGTTGTTTAATTTTCTGCCTATGTGTTAGGTAATACTGCCCTCAGAGGGCCAAGGTAAGTAAATTCATTTTTAACATTGAGAAACAGCTTGACTGCTGTTTATCTGATCTTTAAGCTTGCTCGGGGAGGAGAAATGGACTTCTTTGAATCATTGAATAGTGTTTGATTTATGGTTGCATCTCTTGGGTTTGTTCTGTTCTTTAAATGTGCTGGCTGTATCTGTGTACTTCACTTTGATGGCAGCCTCTAAGCATGTTCAGTTCTTTTCTCAGAAAATTGTGACAGACAACTGGCCACATATTGCCTAATTAGATTGGTTTACAATGGGGATTAGAAAATTACCTAGAAAAGAAAGTTAAGATGATTTTCCTGGGTATGTGGGTGTGTTTTACTTTTTGTTTCTTTAATAGTGAATATTCAGGTATTCAAAATTATGTGAACCACACTTTTGACTGTATGGTAGCATTCATTGAAATGAAAGCATTATATTCTCCTCAGTTTTATAAATTGAAGCATAATCACAACTTAAAAATATAGTAAATCAAAAATAATGTACTTTACTAGAAATGCAATTGTTATATGTAAATATAAATATACCAAAAGTTGAAATATACCATTATTCCATTTATAAAAGCCTAACACTAATGTATGTTTTAACATGTCTCTGAATTCAGAATGTTTAAGGTTAAGTGATAATTAACTCATGCAATAAAAAGGTAAAGTGGGAAAGGCCTGATGTCAAAATACTGAGTTGCATGCTTTTGCCTTTTGCTTTTTTTGTATGTCTTAACTTTCTTAGAAATTTGAGAGAAACATTGAGATGTTTAGTAGTAAATCCAATGAAGTGCTTGATTTTTTTTCCCCCTAGAATTAACTTGATACTAAATTAAGAAAGACTATTTCTGTAACAGAATTATTGGGTTTTAATGGGAGATTTCAGTTGGTAAACAATAAATGACAGTAATTCATTATTATCAATAACAATAGGGGATGAAAATAAGATATAAAAGCAAGGTGAAAAACAAAAATTGAAACTTTATCCACTAAAAAACAGCACCTGCTTTTCTCAATTGTAGAACAGTGATAGTATATAAATGAAATGAACAAATTGCATTGAAATCTGTTTGTTTTTTATCTATTTGTTTTGTTTTTTGAGGGAGGGGATGTTGGTAGCCCATACAGGGAAAAAACCGTACATTTGCCTTTTTAAAATCATTTCCAGTTATATAGCATTATAATTCAGTATCTGTATACACTATACCATTTTGTCCACTCCCCAAGCCCCCACTTCCCCTCTGGTAATGGCCGATCTGTTCTGTTTATAAGTTTATTTTTGTTTTATTTTGTTTGTTCATTTTTTTTATAGTTTGTTTTTTACATTCCACATATGAATGAAATAGTATGGTATTTGCCTTTCTCTGACTTACTGCACTTCAATGTAATACCTTCAAGGTCTATCCATTTTGTTGATAATAGCAGGATTTCATTTTTTATTAATGGCTGAGTATTAGATTGAAGGCAAAAGGAGAAGAGGGTGGCAGAGGATGAGATAGTTGGATAGCATCGTGACTCACTGGACATGAACTTGGTTAAATTATGGGAGATTTAGGGATAGGGAGACCTGGCATTTTGCAGTCCATGGGGTTGCAAAGAATCAGATACAACTTGGCAACTGAACAGCAAATCGTTCCACTGTGGGCTTCCTTGGTGGCACAGTGGTAGTGAATCTACCTGCCAATGCAGGAGACATAAGGGATGCAGATTTGATCCCTGGGTCAGAAAGATTGAGCAACTGACTGAGCATTATTCCATTGTATATATTGTGATACACACACACATGCCCGCTTGCTAAGTTGCTTCAGTTGTGTCCAACTCTTTGTGACCCCATGGACCATAGCCTGTCAGGCTCCTCTGTCCATGGAATTCTCCAGGCAAGAATACTGAAGTGGGTGCCACTCCCTTCTCCAGAGGCTCTACCCAATCCAGGGATTGAACCAGTGACTCATGTGTCTCCTGATTGTAGCTGGATTCTTTACTACTGAGCCACTGAGGAAGCCCCCAGGAAAGCCCTACAATGAGCCAGATGTTCTATGTGCATTACAAATAGCAATTTATTTCTTCTTCACTACTGTTGTCCCCACTTTCCCAAAGAGGAAGCTGAGACATAGAGAGATTAAATAGCATGCCCAAAGGCACACAACTAGAGTGACAAGAGTTGGCACATGAACTTCTGTGTGTACTCTGTAAAATGCTGGCCACAGTTTTGAAAGCTTGAGTAGCAGGGCAGAGTAGAATTTTGTTGATTGCAGTAGATAGTTATTCAAATCTCAGCTTTGTCCTGTACTTGTTACTAGTGTCACAGAGCCTCAGCATGGCTATCTGTGTCAGGTTAGGATGCCATCACAACAGTCTCTGCATGCCTATAGGAACAGGTCTCTTGTGCCTAATACCTGAGCACAGTGGTTGGCTCAGGATATTCAACCTGAGCACAGTGCTTGGCTCAGGAAATTCAAGTGTTCTTGCCTGCCTTACACTCACCACTTAGAACTGTGATATGAGTCTCAGTAAGTATATCGCCTAGGGAAAGCAAAGGAGAGAAGAGAGAACTTAAAAAAAGCCCATGGATTCACCCTCAGAATAATAGTTTGTGACTTGATGCAGTGCAATTTTTGGGTCCCATGCTATTGGAAGTAGACTTCTAAGGTGGCTCAGTGGTAAAGAATCTGCCTGCCAGTGCCAGAGATGTAAGAGATGCAGGTTTCATTGTTGGATCAGGAAGATTCCCTGGAGAAGGAAATGACAACCCACTCCAGTTTTCTTGCTTGGAAAATTCCATGGACAGAGGAGCCTGCCAGGCTACACAGTCCATGGGGTTGCAAAGAGTCAGACCCAGCTGAGTGGCTGAGCTCATGTGTGTAGGTTTTAGGTTACATGCTATGCTATTGGAAAGTTCCTGTGGGAGTCTCTCCATTGCCGAGAGTCTAAGATAAAACCTGATTCAATTTTGTTGAGTTTTGTTCTATAAGGCAGTGATTTTAATACAGGGGTGGGAAGGTTGAATCACATGAGGGTTTTTTCAGATGACACAGCCCTCCTCCTGATGAGCAAGCATGACCACCTTCTCTGCCAGCTCCCTATCCCTGCCACAGTGAGACACTGTTATTGTTGTCTATTCTATCCATCAGGTGTATTACCTCAGAAAAATGGATTGAGCTATGCAGGGTTGTGTTATAGTGGGATTTCCATTTGAACGAGCTCTTGTGACATGAATGTAGTCCCTGTTCTACATAGTGGTAGGTTTATTCATCCATTCAGTTAGTGGAAAACGCCAGATTTCTCCGTGGTAGGTGCCAGTGGTACGTATAAGTAGGTTTGCAAATAGGCTCCATCCTTCCGTGTTTGAAATTCATTACGGTTGTTTACTGCAGTGCAAGATATTACATTGATTTTAATATAGAGAGAATATGATGTGGTGAAATGGAAAATATGTACAGTAAGGAAATTGTAAAAATTTGCAATGAAGCCTTTTTAAAATTGGTCCATTTCTTTGAAATAGTTAAAAATTCTGTTGGCCCTCACTACTCTGTTAAAATACTGCAGGAATGACTGTATGTTTAATGTAGTGTGTGGAGTTGGAGTCTTTTTCCTATAATGCAGAAAGCAGATTAAAAAGAAAGCTTTTTTTGCTTTTGCAATCTACAAGGGCGTAAATGTAAGCAAAATAATAATTTAGCTCACATTTAACCCAGCAGGAAGCTGAGTACAGATTGAGTAATTCTCCACAACATATCTACTGCTATGTAAACTAATCTCACGGTTTATTCTTCATTAAATTGCCAAGATGCTATTTTTCTGTTGGCTAGTTTGTATATGTGCTTTGTTTTCTCTCTCTCCTCCCCATTTTCCTTGCTTTTCTCTCACATTAAAGCTTTATACTATAACTCTATTAAGATATTCTTAGGTTTATAAGAATAATAAGCATCACATTTTTGGCTTACAGTGTAATGTTTCCTGAAAACAAAGGGAGCCAGGATTTGATTAACTAATTTACAGAATACTATGAAACAAGTACCAGACTGTTAAAGGTAGATGGTAATTGTGCAATTTTCTGGATAACAAAAGAAAATTATAAAGTAGACTAAGTAGTGGCAGACTTGGCATTCTGAGATCTGAGAGAAGCTGGCATTCCAACATCTTGTGGTATTCAGTGCTAAGGTGCTTTCCTCATGATTGCTTCAGCTTCAAAGCAGAACATGGACCCCAGCCTTCTTTAGGAAGTAGATATGAAAACTACACTTAATATACAAATGACAAGTTCATGCATTATGCAGTGGAAGAAAAATTTCTTGACTATAATATACTTTGAAAATAATCATGAAGGAGCATATGTGGTAAAATAGGAATGCGGGTACATCTGGAAAGCATTTAAGGCATCTTGGAAGCAGGATGCAGAATCACCAAAATTGTAAACATCTTCCATCTGGCCAGTTACAGTGGTAATGTTGACCAGTACCAGAGCAGACAAATCTCTCATGTGACCTCATGAGATAGTCAGGCAGCCTGGGTGAGATGATCATAAAGATATGAATGTTTTGCAATACGACCTCATTAATCAATACCATACAGAAAATTATGAGAGAAAAAGATACTGCATCAATCAATACTATACAGAAAATAATGAGAGAAAAAGAAGCCTTGAAATGTGAAAGACTAAGGTGTTGTTACATGTTATGCTGGATGGAGGTTGTATCAATAAGTATATAACTGTGCTTCTCTGCTTATATTGTCATGAGGCTTCAAAGAGGAAGGGGCCTCATTTTGAATTGACACAGCTGCAAACCTGGATTAGCACAATTCTTTTGCAAAATGTTCAGGGACCATATGCTGCTCCCAGTCTCTTCCCCACAGTAATGCTTCAAACAGCAAATATTGAGCACCTTTTTGAACGGGCACTTAGGTTTCTATTTGGAAATAACCAAGACATAGCAGGTATTACCATCCCTCACTATGACCTGCTGGAGTCTTAAAAATGATTATAGAAATGGAAGAAGTTTTCATTTTGAATTTTAATTGCTCAATCATCTGCTTTTCTCTAGCTCTTCCCACAGCTGCCTACTAAAAGCCACATGAAGGCAGGCACTATGCCTGTATCATTCATTGCTGCATTCTCAGTGCTTTTGTTTTTAGTAAGTATTTTGACACTAAGTATTTCTGAATGAGTTGATCTATCCATTTCCCCCAGTGTTAAATAAAAATGTTTAAAGAACCTTATTCTTTGATTTGGGATGCTCATTGGCCAGTAGCTCAGAACAACTGAGCTGGGCAGGAGTCATTAATTTCTTCCCAAATGGCCCAGTGGTAAAGAATCCGCCTGCCAAGCAGGAGCCATAGGAGACAGGGGTTTGATCCCTGGGTCAGGAAGATTCCCCTGGAGGAGGAAGTGGCAAATCCACTCCATTATTTTTGCCAGGATAATCTCATGGACAGAGGAGCCTGATGGGCTACGGGCCATGGGTTCACAGAGTCTGATGTGACTGAGCACAGACAGATGCAGACAGAGGCACATTATGCAGATATCACCTAATTTCCAGAGTCTGACAAATCCAGAGCTGGTTAATGGCTGTGTGTGGAAGAGAGTGCATAGAGACACCATAGAATCTAAGTTTTAATTTGCTCAAGGGCAAAAAGAAAGAATATCCTTGAAAAGGACTTAATGAAAAGGGGAAAGATAACCTAAACATTTAGGTTTGCAGGAGAAGGAAATAAGTCAACATATATAAGTGCAAGAGCATTTTCATTTATTAACGTTTCAGATTGTCGCTTGTTGAAAAATTGTTATGCTAGCTCATTGCAGTGTAGGTAATATTAAAAAATTCTTTAAGATTATTTTCAAGACATCTGTGAAATGGGATGGTGATAATTTCAGTGAGGGAAATATTTCTTCTGCTCCCTCAGGGATAGAAATAGGGCTTTTTCTTAGAACTAATTGGAATGTGATACTTGGATCTGCCATGTAAAAACATAACAGGCAATTTTAAGAACTGCAAATATTGTATTATGTTTATCATCATGCGTTTCTTCAGTAACTATATTTAGTTATAAGATATTTATAATATAGCACACTATTATGAATTATATATTCAGTATTTATTTGTTTATAGTGCTAATATTTATTTATGAAAATCCACTATTGGAAAAAAGATTCTGCTGTGTTTTCCTTTAGGTAGTTTATATGTGTAAATTTGGTTGGCATCTGTCAACAAGCAGCAGAATATTTATAATATTGTGAACCATAAAATTAAATAAATTTTATTCTGAAATAAATATTGAACTTCTTTTGGTCTTAGGTAAAAACTGACTCACGTAGACTTTTATTTAAGATTAATAGTTTCTTAAAGTTATGTACATTTATTTTTATTGAAAGCTGTCACTTTTTGGTTTAAAGCACTTCTTTGAAATTCTTAAACTGTTTGTATTTTCATGGTATTGTGCCCTATGTTTGTCATTTAATAAAAATAATTCAGAGAGACCTAAGACTTTGGCTTTTTTCTTTGGAAGAGTAGTTACTTTTGTGATATCCTATTCCTATCTTATAAAAGAAGTGAAAGTATTAAATCAGTGTTGTGTTTTGACACTGGATAACCTTTTTTATTTCTTTAGATAAGATTTGTTTTATACACCTGAAACTAAGGAGACTTTTTTCTGTTGAAGTAAATTGATTGCTGATTGCTGCCTGTTGCCTCAGTTATGTAAATACTCCTGAATAAGTGCTATATTGATTAGTAGACTATTTAATGTGAGGTTGTAGCTGAAATGTAAATGATACTACAGTAAAAGATTGTGGCTTCATTTAATGATAACAATGATAATCTAACACTTGCCGTATGTCAGGGAATGTTATAAGTCCTTTTTATGTCCTCCCAAAGCCTTTAGGTAGGCACGGATTCTCATTTTTCAGGTTAGGAAACTAAGTTTTATGATGAGTCAAAACAGTAATGCCTCTTTCCTGATATTCATGTGAGAATGCCTTGAGCCTCTTTGTTATTAGTAGCAAATGACTAGCTTTTGAAGCTTCTGTTATAACAAGCATGAGTGACCATTGGTATTTTTAAAACCTCTATCACCTATATCTATTACAAAAACCAGAATTTCAATTTATTTTTAAGAGATTACAGGAAGTAAATTATTAAGTAAGGTAAGAATGTTGGCAAAAGTCCAGAATCTAAAATCATAACTAAGTAAAACTGAACTCCAGTAAACAGCATCTTCCAACCCTGCATTTCATAAGTAGGATTCTGTTTTTATCAGAGTGGTGATTTTCCCTCTGTATGTGTAAAGTATTAACTTTGAGTCTCTGTAACCCTAATGCCAATAACTTAATCAGTAGGGTTTTTGTTGTTGTTTCAGTTTTCGGTTTTTTGTTTGTTTCTGTAAACAAGCCTTTGGTTGTAGTGTTGAGAAGCTTCATTTGGTTTTTAGGTGTGCTGTAACAAATTACAGAAAGTTGGGTGGCTTTAAACAACTGACATTTATTTTCTGACTGTTCTGGAAGCCAGAAGTTAGAATTAATATATCAGCAGGTGTAAGCAGTGGTTATAAGTTAGAATCTAGGTGTAAACCTTCCTGCAAAGGCTTTAGAGGAGAGTCCATTTCTTGCCTCTTCCAGCTTCTGTGTTTTCAGTTAGTCCTTTACTTGTGGTGCATCATTCCAGTCTCTTTCTCTTTTTTTCACACTGCCTCTTCCCCTTCTCTATGTGTCAAACCTTCTTCTGCTTCACTGTTAGAGATACTTGTAATTGGATTTAGGGCTCACCTGGATAGTCTAGGATGGGCCTTCCCAGGTGGCTCAGTGGTAAAGAATCTGCCTGCCAATGCAGGAGACATGGGAGATACAGGTTTGATCCCTTGGCCGGGAAGATCTCCTTGAGGAGGAAATGGAAATCCATTCCAGTATTCTTGCCTGGGAAATTCCATGGACAAAGGAGCCTGGCTGGCCACAAAGTGGACGTGATTGAGCACACATGCACAGATTGTCCAGGATGAGTTTCTCTTTTGAAAAGCCCGTCTTCTCAAATCCTTATCTTAATAACCTCTTTTGCCAAATAAAGTAATATTCCCAGTTTCCAGGGATTGTTGTTGTTGTTCAGTCTCAGTTGTGTCTGACTCTGCGACGCCATGGACTGCAGCACGCCAGGCCTCTCTGTCCCTCACTATCTCTGGAATTTGCCCAAGTTCATGTTCATTGCATCAGTGATGCCATCCAGCTATCTCACCCTCTCATGCTCTCTTCTCCTTCTGCCCTCAATCTTTCCCAGCATCAGGGGCTTTTCCAGTGAGTTGTCTGTTCTCATCAAGTGACCAAAAGAGTAGAGCTGGAACTTCAGCTTCAGCATCAGTCCTTCCAGTGAATAGTCAGGGTTGATCTCCCTTAAGATTGACTGGTTTGATCTCCTTGCTGTCCAAGGGACTTTCAGAAGTCTTCTCTGGCACCACAGTTTGAAGGCATCAGTCTTTGGCATTCTGCCTTCTTTACTCTCCAGGTCTCACAACCATATTCATGACCACTGGGAAGACCATAGCCTTGACTCTGTGGACCTTTGTTGGCAAAGTAATGTCTCTACTTTTCAACACATGGTCTAGTTTTGTCATTGCTTTCCTTCCAAGAAGCAATCATCTTCTGATTTTATGGCTGCAGTCACCATCTGCAGTGATTTTGGAGCTCAACAAGAGGAAGTCTATCATTACTTCCACCTTTTTTTTTTTAAAATATTGAGTTTTAAGCCGGCTCTTTCACTCTCTTTCACCCTCAAGAGGCTCTTTAGTTCCTCTTTGTTTTCTGCCATTAGAGTGATATCGTCAACATATCTGAGGTTGTTGATGTTTCTCTCACCTGTCATGATTCTGGCTTTTAACTCATCCAGCCCGCCGTTTCTCATGTGCCCAGAGTGTAAGTTAAGCATACATGGTGACAGTAGTCAACCCTGTCGTACTCCTTTCTCAGTCTTGAACCAATCAGTTGTTCTATACAAGGTTCTAACTGTTGCTTCTTGACCCGCATACAGGTTTCTCAGGAGACAGGTAAGATGGCCTGGTATTCCCAGGTAAGAGCTTTGCACTGTGTGTCATGATCAATACAGTCAAAGGCTTTAGCGTAGTTAATGAAACAGATAGCTGTTTTTCCAGGGATTAGGGTATGGCAATCCACTCCAGTATTCTTGCCTAGAGAATCCCGTGGACAGAGGAACCTGGTGGGCTACAGTCCACGGGGTCACAAAGAGTCGGACACGACTGAATGACTTCACTAGGGTGTATACATATATTTTGGGCTCACCATTCAGTCTACTACAGAAGTTAAAATATCAGAAACTTTGTTAGAAAATATGTTTTGGTATTGCTAACAGCATACTTCAAAATATACAAAGCCTCCAGCCAACGAGTATGAATGGATTGGAAACACTCATTAAGGCAGATAGAAAGTTGTGATAGACATCTTGTCCAGGTGCGACTGTGGTGCTTGCTGAAGGTTTATCATGACAGTGCGTACACATTTTGAATCTATATTGATGGGTATCTGTTGAGCAGTCTCTTCAGAAGACTTGGTACTCCATAAATGCTGCTGCTTTATTTAATAAGATTTTCTCCCTATTATAACCAGGTTGCCTTTTAAATTAGTTGAAATCTATGGGCTATGAATTTAAAAAGTACGATGCAACTCGTTCTAATGTAGGAGGTACAAACTTAGGTGTAAATGCTATGCTTAAAAGATAAAATGTGATTAGCTTTTGTTGTTGTTTAGTCACCAAGATGTGTCCAGCTCTTGTGACCCCATGGATTGTACCCCACCAGGTTCCTCTGTCCATGCAATTTCCCAGGCAAGAATACTGAAATGGGCAGCCATTTCCTTCTCCAGGGGATCTTCCTGACCCAAGGATTGAGCCCACGTCTCCTGCGTTGGCAGGTGGATGCTTTACCACTGAGCCACCAGTGAAGCCTTTTATCTTAGTCTGTCTAAAAAAGAATGGTGGCAGAGAGGGTAACTTTACTCTAGGAACTTAGCCCCTATGAAAGCCAGGGCTTTTTGGCCATATTTAGAGCAGACTTAGTTGTGCCTTGTTTGAACTGCCTAAGCTGAGTCAGTTAAGGTGTTCCGTGAGCAGCTGTTTTTCTTGGGAGTCTGCAGGAAGAATTCTTCTTTGCTGTCAGTGTGCACAGTGTCTTTCCAAACTATTGGGAAAAGCTGTAACTTTAAAAAATTTTTTTAAGCTAGGAATATTATCCTTCTTTTGTACTGGGTCTAGTACATAGCAATAAGCTTACTTTTTTGTTTTATTGATAACTTATGAGTTTGTGTCCTCTGTAAGGCCCATTTCTTTAGACCTCTTGGAACTCAAAAATGAATATTTAATTAGACCAACACATCATGCTATTACATGAGCTTTAGTTAAGAATGTTTATAGGAGCCTATAATAAAGGATTCGCTTTCAGGAAATACTTATAACCCTTCTCCAGATTTTAGTGGGCACCAGAAATCTGGTATAATACTGGAACATAAGCTTTATGAGTTAGAGGCCATTATTTCTGGTCTGCTACTGTGTTCCTGGTGGACTTCCCTGGTGGCTCAGATGGTAAAGTGTCTGCCTACAATGTGGGAGACCAGGGTTCGATCTCTGGGTTGGGAAGATCCCCTGGGGAAGGAAATGGCAACCCATTCCAGTTTTCTTGCCTGGAAAATCCCATGGATGGAGGAGTCCGGTAGGCTATAGTCCATGGGGTCGCAAAAAGTCGGACATGACTGAGCAACTTCACTCATTCGCTGTGTTCCTAGCACCTAGGATAATTTCTCAGAAAGTCCATTCATGTTATAGATAGAAAATGATAAAATGAAAACTACATTCAGGAGTCTTTATTGAAAGTTTGGGATACACTGTTAGCTTAGCATGACAGTACAGTTGTTGGTTAACTGAATCAATTCAAAATTAGTAATAAAATTTTGTCAGAAATACTTAATTTTTATCTAATAAAGAAGGGAAATTTTGACTTCAGTTTTTCTTCTGGGTAAATGACTATCACACTCTTCGAGTAATATGTGTCAGGGATGCATAATAGACTTATTTTTAAGAAATTTTTGTTAATCAAAAGCCTTGCTATAAGCTACATAAATATTTTTAATTTCTTAAGATTTGTTTAACAAAAAGATAAAAAATTTTGTGATGATGTTTTGTGTCTTTCATCTACACATGTAAATTCTTAGTGGTTGATAGGAAATTATTCTTAGAATTGAAAACTTGACTTATTTCTTTTAATTATACATTTTTAAAAGAATGTATTTAGTACTCTGAAAAGATAAGGAGAAATGTCGTGTAAGAAAAAATGATGTTTCCTGATTTTTTTTCTTCTTTAAAATTTACAAAATGAATTTGTTTCATTTTATCTTTGGTATAGTTATTAAACTGTTGCTACTTAGCTTATCAAATATAGCATTTTATACCAGTACAAATTATTGTTTTTTAAAATAACATTTGAAATATAAATATAACATCACTGATTAGAAAACATCTCATGATTTTAATTTTTATATAGGAATACTTAAATTTATGAATAGAAAAATAAAACAATAAGTACAATTAAGAAAGAATCTATTTGCTTTTTTTAATGAGAACTGTGGGTTTATCATTCTGGTTTTATAAATCTGGCCTGTGTTTATTCACATTAGGGCCATATTTTTAAGTAAGTTAAAGTTATGAGTGATGTCAGGTTTCCCTTTTCTTTCCCTTAATTTTTTCTTGTATGCTTATATACTTGAGGGGGAAGATGTTCATATATACACTTATTAATTTAGTAAGTTATTTTTGAGCATCATCAAGTGGCAGGCACTAGATTGGGCCCTTGGAGTGTATCACATTAAGAAAAATGAACTGACAGTATTTATTTCCATTGATTAAAACTGAGTTTTAAAGCAAAGAGTACAATTTTGGAGAACATATCTGCTGTCATGAGCTGCAGAGCTTCCCACTGCTTACTTTCCTGATACGATTTGTAGTGGTACTGAGTGTGATTGTGTAGTGAATTGTGTCAGTATTTGAAAGATCAGTATAACTTGGTGGACCAATGTTTCCTAAATGAACAGTGTGTGCTGTTAGAAAATCATGCTGTGTATAAAAGATTCATTCAGTGTGAAATACAGACCCAGGGATCTCATATAGCAAAGTACAGAAAGTTCATTGATAGTGGTTTCAAATTCCACATTGCAGGTAACCTTTTAGAAAATGACTGCTTGTCAAATGCTGGTGTAGTATCAAAGAAAGACATCTATAACTATCTGAATACTCATCCCATTTCCAACTACCTGTCTGTTTGGGCTAGATCTTTTAAAAATATTTCAATCAAAAATATATTACTTTAACAGTTTAGATGTAGGAACAGATAATGAAACTCTGTCTTCTTTGAAGGTAAACATTAAAGAGATTTGTAAAGATGTAAAGCAATTCAGCTCTTCACCTTAATTTTTTTGTTTTAAAAAATAAAACTATTGTCATAAAAATATTAATGTTGCATGCAATGAGTTTATTTTTTATTGTTAAAGGAGGTAATAAAAATTTAAAATTTCTCCTTTTCAGTTTCTAATACAGTAAATATTATAGTTGTAATCTACATACAGAAAAATTCATTGGCTATATTTAAGTATGAAAAATATTTAAGGGTAAAGAGGTCTGAAGTGAGAATTTGGAGAATTGCTAACCCAGAGGAATGATTCCACATCTGAAATACATGTCAGGGGTGAGATTATGGGAAAACTCATATTTTATACAAAGAGAATGATACTAAACAGTAAAGAAGATATTTTTGAGCATAAAAGTGATATCATCAAAGCAGTACATAAGGACATGAGAATTATCTGGAGATGATAGACGCATTATGATGGAAGAGGGGCGAGTAGAATGGGAGAAAAGTCACAGTGCATTAGCAGAAGGGCAGATGTAAAGTGTTAGGGCATCTTAGGTTGGCTAAGTAAGAGAGACTTGTGAAGTCACTACTGACTTAGCTACTGATGAGAGGGAACAGTCAAATGTTAGGTTTGAGCTTAGATAGCTGATGTCAGGAGAAACTGATTTGAAGGGAAAGCTGAACTGCTTTCAAAGTTTTGTAGTACTGTGATTAAGCACTTGAGATTGAAAAGCCAGATAGAAATATTTGGTAGAGAAGTGAAAATTGAGACCAGGGAGCCTTCCAGCTCTTGTAGTATCATGGAGTGCCTCTGTTGCTTAAAATTAAAAAGAAGTGTGAAGTAAGCAAATGGTGATCTTGATGCTAAAAATTTATATTTTGGTAGCTAGTTGATAGCTTGTATCAAAATCTGATAGAATATACATTTATTGACTATTGTGTGCTTGGGACTAACCACATGTTCTTAGTTCTTACATTTCTGTGTATGAATGTGTGTGTGGTTTTTAAGCTCTATTGACCCATGTTCTTTCATTTCCTTGACTTGTTTACAGCATTTGTGCAGTTATTTTCCTTTTAATAATAGAATGTTGTTTAAACAAGTTATGCTCAAGGTTTAACAATGAAAATAGACCTTTTCCCTTTGTTTTTAAAAAATGACACGATTAGTTGTGGTACATGGAAGAGAAACATCTATTTCATGTCCCTCTTATGATAAGTGTTTTTCATCGAAATTCTTTGATACTGTGTGTATGATTTATTTACCAAGGCTTTTTAAGATGACTGAAAATATGCTCTAACAACCATCTGATATGAAAAACTGAACAAAATGTGTACTCAGTTGAATGATTCTCTGAAGAAATAATGGTGCAAATGAATTATCAAAGTGTGAAATCATTAGAAACAAAACATGTTTGGGTTTTTATTGACTCTTAATTGCAGGCTTATGTATTTCCTTTTGTAAGCTAAGTTAAAAGAAAATTGCCTATCTAAATTTTTGGAGGCCAGTGTTGTAGGACATATATTGTACCATAATTTATTTTTTCACATAAAAGCTGCTGTTCATTTTTCCTCCAGCATTAACATGCATGCTTTCCTCATGTAGGAGAATATATAAAAAACTGGAGGCCAAGATATTTCCTTTTGAAGACAGATGGCTCATTCATAGGATATAAAGAGAAACCCCAAGATGTGGATTTACCTTATCCCCTCAACAACTTTTCAGTAGCAAGTAAGTTAATTACAATTGTTGATTCACCTTGTATTTATTTATTTGTATGGCTGTATGTGTCAGATACTTTGAGATATGTGAAAAGCCTATGAAAAAGTTTAGGTTTGTTCTTAATTGCAGATAAATTTTCAGTTTATATAGAATTTCAGTTCCTTAGCATTGGAACTGAAAGATTCCATAGATTATTATAATGTGTGGTCTTATATAATCCAAAATAGTATAATTTTTTCATAGCTAGAACTTTGTGATAAAAACCATTCCCCAGGTACCTACCTCAAGTTTTTCTTTAAAATGTAAACAGAGACCTTTGAACTTGACTGCTGGATTGAACTTGATTGTAAGATGTTGCAGTTCTTAGTGCACCTCTAATCGAAGTTTCCTGTTGTAATCTTAACCCTTTTGATTGCTTATATGATAAGAAAAAAGTGATTTACCTTAAACATTATTTTCTGAGAAGATTTTGTTTGTGCTAAATTTTTCTTCCTTACAAATATCTAATACTATTTCTTCCTTACAAATTTCTAAATAAGTTTGTAATTTAAATTTATTTAGGAATTATATATTACTGAAAGATGATGATGATAATGGCGATTATAATTGTTATAACCAGGCTTTCAGATTGTTTTAATTGCTGATTAATCAATGAAAGGGGTTTTCTGTGTTAATTCAGGAGTAAAACATTTTAAAGCATGATATTAAGTTAAAATAAACTTGCATAAGAGGTAAAGTTTGTGATAAAATCTTTAACTAGACACACCATTCTTAATTTTGATTTTGATTGTATGCTGCTGCTGCTGCTAAGTTGCTTCAGTCGTGTCCGACTCTGTGCGACCCCATAGATGGCAGCCCACCAGGCTCCCCCGTCCCTGGGATTCTCCAGGCAAGAACACTGGAGTGGGTTGCCATTTCCTTCTCCAATGCATGAAAGTGAAAAATGAAAGTGAAGTCGCTCAGTCGTGTCCGACTCTTAGCGACCCCATGGACTGCAGCCTACCAGGCTCCTCCGTCCATGGGGTTTTCCAGGCTAGAGTACTGGAGTGGGGGTGCCATTGCCTTCTCCATTGATTGTATGCAGTTATCTGTTAGTCATGATTTGGAAAGAGATGAGGGAAAATTGAAGCAAAAATCAGTTTAAAAATATAGCAGCATCAGAAAATTGAAAATGATAAAAATCCTCAAANTGGAGTGGGGGTGCCATTGCCTTCTCCATTGATTGTATGCAGTTATCTGTTAGTCATGATTTGGAAAGAGATGAGGGAAAATTGAAGCAAAAATCAGTTTAAAAATATAGCAGCATCAGAAAATTGAAAATGATAAAAATCCTCAAATGTTATACACGTGATTTTATCATTATATAGCGCCACAGTCTTTTTTTAGGGGGAATAATTTCAGTTCTGTTAAACAATCAGGTAGGACAATAAACCAAGAACTTTGTGAAATCATTTTAACTAAAAAACAAACAAACAAACAAACAAACAAAACAAATCTTGTTTATATAAGTGGATTTTTCCATAGGGAGTTTCATTTTTTAAAAAGTGAGGATACTGTTACATTTGTGTATTAAGAAAATACTTTTTTCTCTNTCATTTTAACTAAAAAACAAACAAACAAACAAACAAACAAAACAAATCTTGTTTATATAAGTGGATTTTTCCATAGGGAGTTTCATTTTTTAAAAAGTGAGGATACTGTTACATTTGTGTATTAAGAAAATACTTTTTTCTCTACCAAAATGGCTCATTAGACACTTATGACTTTCTCTCAGTAGAAAATTATTTTTAAAATCCTGTTGTCAATTGAAATAATACCTTATATTTTGTATTGACTTACGAATACATTTTCTTTCTAAAGACATTTTGAGCAAGCGTTTGCTTTAAAGTGATAGAAATTGGCTTTTAGAACATTAGCAGTGTACATTATCATATCTGACCTAAAGCCAGTGTGGTTTCCTAGTTTGTCTATTTTACTAGCAAATGCTATTATTGGTTTGTCTGAAATAATTTATAAAGTACAGAACTCCTGTATATGCTGATCAAAATGCAGCATTTTTTGACCTTATGAAATTTCACACCCCAACTAGTTTTAAAGACATACTGTATGTCACAGTCTGCCAACATCTGCTCCGACACTTCCACTGGCAGAGGCTGAAATAAATGCTGCACTCTTGAGAAGAGAACCTATTTAGTGACTGACAGTCAGCTTCTCCATGAAATCAATATTAGTTGGCATCTGTAATCTTTACTTAAATAATCAAGTAGTTGTGGATAGTTAGATTAACAAGCAAAGTTATAGACCAGCTCCTTAATTTTGGGAGACATGTTAATAACATGGATCTTACAACAAACTGTTTTAAACTGATTGGTTTTAATACCTGACTTATTGCAGTCATAAGTTTGCAATAATTTGTTTTTGTCAAAGTCATGTCTGACTCTTTGCGACCCCACGGACTATACAGTCCATGGAATTCTCCAGGCCAGGATACTGGAGTGGGTAGCCTTTCCCATCTCCAGGGGATCTTCCCAATCCAGGGATCAAACCCAGGTCTCCTGCATTGCAGGCAGATTGTTTAGCAGCTGAGCCACAAGGGAAGACCAAGAATACTGGAGTGGGTAGCCTATCCCTTCTCCAGTGGATCTTCTTGACCCAGAAATTTAACCAGGGTCTCCTGCATTGCAGGCAGATTCTTTACCAACTGAGCTATCAGGGAAGCCTCCTTGCAATAATTACCTGAGATAGTAATGTGTAGTGAAAAGGGCCCTAGTTGAAGAAGTAGTTCAAATTTAAACTCTATCAAAAACCATGAGTATGACCTTGGGCAGGTCGTTTTCACAGTCTGGTCTTTAGTCCCTTCATCAGCATGGTGAGGACCCCTGAATGAATTTGTAAGGTCCCCTTTGTCTCTAGCTTTCTGTGATTCTGTGAGGGAAGTTTGAGCAGGCCATTGAAGAGTGAATGGGAATGAAATTATTATAAAATAGAGGACAAGCATATTTCAGGCAGAGGGTAACAAGGAATGTTTTCGTGAGGTATTAAGAGAAGGAACAGAAAGAACCAGAGAGAGATACTCAGTAGTCTCCCACTGGTTCTGGCTGTCTTCGACATAAGAGAAAAAGGAGCTAGGGGTACAGGGTGCAGCACACTCAGGTGTGTTGGAAGATGTTATATATACATAAGTGTTCCATTCATAGCTACAGTATGTCCCCTATTTTTCTAGATAATTAAAATATGGTACTTCAAGATTAATCTTTCTGAGTTTTAATGAAACTTTACCAAAATAGGCTTTTTATTTGTATGAAAATAATAAAGTAAGAGAACTAGATGGGACTTGGTATTGATCTTTCCATTCTTCATTAAGTTTCAGGTTCCTTTTCTTCTAGTTCAAAATTTCCCCAAAGATAGCTTTATACTAGTTGTTTCTACTTTTCAGTCCACTGCAGTCTAACTTTTTTATTTGCTTGATGAAACCACTTTTAGTAAGTTCTCCAGTGACCCCTCAATTGCTCAGACTAGGAGACTTTTTTTTAGTTCTTCTTTTCCTGGATTTACATTTGGGGGACATTTTATAGTTTTGGTTACTACCTCTTTCTTGGGATGATCTCTCTCATTGTTTTAAGATGCTTTTCTTTCCTGGTTTTCTTGGTTGACTTATTGCATGCATTTGGATATCTAACTGGGTTCTGGCCAAGGGACTATTCTCACTTTGGACTCTTATCTCTTCCCGGATGGTCACATTCACATTAAGGTTTCAGTTGCTCCTAGTATACCGCTTGCTCCCACACTTAGGTATATTCAGGGCAAGCCTCTTTTCTGAGCATTAGATTGCTGTCTTTACTATATTCAACTGACTACTGGACATCTCTACCTAGATATTTTTGGAGGCAACAAATCTTAAGCCGAACCCAAGATAATTTGATTAACTTTTCCCCCCATATTCACTACCTCAGTTCTGTCTTGAGCAGAAACCTGGATCTATTTCATGCCTTTTTCCCCCTTATATCTTCATCTTACTCCCAATTTATTTCTAGCGTTTCCAGTCTTGCTTCTTATTTCTTACTCTCTCATCTCTAGAATAGGCCCTCATCATCTCTGCTATAGATTTTTAACTATAGATCTCTGCCTGTAGTTTCTACCACTCATGTTCTTCCTTCCCATGAATGTCAAAGTGATCTTTCTAAAATTTAATCCTAACTATGCTGCTAACCTGTGAAAGCCCAGCCCTTCATTTTGTCCTGCTGGATAAAGTCCAGATTCCTTAATATACCACGCAAAGATCTCATCCTGGCCTCTGCTTTCAGCTCGTTCCTCATCTCTCTTCTGCTGTCCATTTACACTTTGGCAGTACTGAACTGTTTGTAATTTCCTGTATAAACTATTATAGCATTTCTACTCTGAGCCGTTATGCTGTTCCCTCTGTCTTCTATTTGCTGGAATAATTTTTTTTTTTTCATCCTTTAAGACAATTCAGATTTAAATCCCCAGCCTCATTCCTTGCTAAATTCTTCCTTTCTGTTTTTCACAAAGCTGTTATCTTTTGTTGTTAATCATGTTTATTGGTTGTCTTGTTCATGTGTATGTCTCATCCAGTAAACTGTGAGTTATTTTAGGGGAAAGAGCCTAGTATTATAAGATCTTTATATCTCACATATCTTAGTGCCTATATCTTAGGCACTAATAACAGATTTTGAATGCATTTCTGAAAACATCTAGTCCAGATTTTTCCTTTTGAGATGAGAAAAAAAATGAAGCCTTTGAAAATTCAGTGATTAAAAAAAATATATTTATTTTAATTGGAGGCTAATTACTTTGTAATATTGTAGTGGTTTTTGCTAAACATTGACATGAATCAGCCACAGGTGCACGTGTTCCCCATCCAGAACCCCCCTTCTANGAGATGAGAAAAAAAATGAAGCCTTTGAAAATTCAGTGATTAAAAAAAATATATTTATTTTAATTGGAGGCTAATTACTTTGTAATATTGTAGTGGTTTTTGCTAAACATTGACATGAATCAGCCACAGGTGCACGTGTTCCCCATCCAGAACCCCCCTTCTACCTCCCTCCCCATCCCATCCCCCAGGGTCATCCCAGTGCACCAGCCCTGAGCACCCTGTCTCATGCATCAAACCTAGACCAGTGATCCGCATCACATATGGGTAATATATACATTTCAACGCTACGCTGTCAAATCATCCAACCCTTGCCTTCTCCCACAGAGTCCAAAAGACTGTTCTTTACGTCTGTGTCTCTTTTGCTGTCTCGCATACAGGGTCATTGTTACCTTCTTTCTAAATTCCATATATATGCATAGTATACTGTATTAGTGTTTTTCTTTCTGGCTTACTTCACTCTGTATAATAGGCTCCAGTTTCATCCACCTCATTAGAACTGATTCAAATGCATTCTTTTTAATGGCTGAGTAATATTCCATTGTGTATATGTACCACAGCTTTCTTATCCATTCACCTGCCAGTGGACATCTTGCATGTCCTGGCTATTATAAACAGTGCTGCGATGAACATTGGGGTACACATGTCTCTTTCAGTTCTGGTTTCCTTGGTGTGTATGCCCAGGAGTGGGATTGCTGGGCTGTATGGCAGTTCCATTTCCAGTTTTTAAAGGAATTTCCACACGGTTCTCCAGAGTGGCTGTACTAGTTTGCATTCCTACCAACAGTGTAAGAGGGTTCCTTTTCCTCTGCACCCTCTTCAGTATATATTGTTTGTAGACTTTTTGATAGCAGCCATTCTGACTGGTGTGAGATGGTACCTCACTGTGGTTTTGATTTGCATTTCTCTGATAATGAGTGGTGTTGAGCATCTTTTCATGTGCTTGTTAGCCATCCGTATGTCTTCTTTGCAGAAATGTCTGTTTAGTTCTTTGGCCCATTTTTTGATTGGGTTGTTTATTTTTCTGGAATTGAGCTGCAAAAGCTGCTTGTATATTTTTGAGATTAATTCTGTGTCAGTTGCTTCGTTTGCTATTATTTTCTCCCATTCTGAAGGCTGTTTTTTCACCTTGCTTATAGTTTCCTTTGTTGTGCAAAAGCTTTTAAGTTTAATTAGGTCCCATTTGTTTATTTTTGCTTTTATTTCCATTACTCTGAGAGGTGGGTCATAAAAGATCCTGTTGTGATTTATGTCAGAGTTTTGCCTATGTTTTCCTCTAGGAGTTTTACAGTTTCTGGTCTGACTTTAGATCTTCAATCCATTTTGAGTTTATTTTTGTGTATGGGGTCAGAAAGTGTTCTAGTTTCATTCTTTTATAAGTGGTTGACCGGTTTCCCCAGCACCACTTGTTAAGGAGATTGTCTTTTCTCTATTGTATATTCTTGCCTCCTTTGTCAAAGATAAGGTGTCCATAGGTGCATGGATTTATCTCTGGGTTTTCTAGAAAATTCAGTGATCTTTTTAAGGTTGCTTTACTAGGTGGTGGTAGTTAAGTGTGTGTCAGTCGCTCAGTTGTGTCCGACTCTTTGTGACCCCATGGACTGTAGCCGGCCAGGCTCTGTCCATGGGATTCTCCAGGCAAGTATACTGAAGTGGGTGGCCATTTCCTTTTCCAGGTAGTTAAGTGTCAAGATTAAAATTCATTTTTCTCTACTGTCCCTTAAGTGTTATCTCCCACCCCGTGCTCCCCCAGTTCAGTTCATTCGCTCAGTCATGTCCGACTCTTTGTAACCCTGTGGACTGCAGCACGCCAGACTTCCCTCGCCGTGGGTTGCTCCCCTGACCCCTCTTCCATTCCCCACCTCCATTCTATGACATTTTCCCTATCTAGAGCTTTGAGGTCTGATTTTAGGTCAGAATTCCAACTGTTAAATTGCTAGATATCCTTTGGCATGCATAATGTAAGTTCTCCAACGCCTGTAAATGTGGATAACAGTATTTGACCTTTATCCTTTTTTGGAAGGATCAAACATGAACTATATTGGAAATTGTCTTCTAAATATAATACTATAGAAATGTAAGTAAAATAATATTTTCTCCAAGAAAACTGTATCTCCTATCAGAAATATGGTTAGGTAAATTACTAACTCCCAGCATTCAAAACACCAAGATCATGGCACCTGGTCCCATCACTTCATAGCAAACAGAAGGGGAAAAAGTGGAAGCAGTAACAGATTTTATTTTGGGGGGCTCCAAAATCAAATCATTGCATACAGTGACTGCAGCCATGAAATTAAAAAACACTTGCTCCTTGGAAGGAAAGCTATGACAAACCTAGACAGCATATTCAAAAGCAGAGACATCACTTTGCCGACAAAGGTCCGTATAGTCAAAGTTGTTTTTCCAGTAGTCATNCTGCAGCCATGAAATTAAAAAACACTTGCTCCTTGGAAGGAAAGCTATGACAAACCTAGACAGCATATTCAAAAGCAGAGACATCACTTTGCCGACAAAGGTCCGTATAGTCAAAGTTGTTTTTCCAGTAGTCATGCACAGATGTGAGAGCTGGACCATAAAGAAGGCCGAGTGCCAAAGAATTGGTGCTTTCAAACTGTGGTGTTGGAGAAAACTCTGAGAGTCCTTGGAAAGCAAGGAGATCAAACCAGTCAATCCTAAAAGAAAATAACCCTCAGTATTCACTGAAAGGACGATTGCTGATGCTGAAGCTCCAATAATTTTGCCATCTGATGTGATGAGCCGACTCACTGGAAAAGACCCTGATGCTGGGAACAATCGAAAGCAAAAGAAGGGGTAGCAGAGGATGAGGTGGTTACATAGCATCACTGACTCAACGGACCTGAATCTGAACAAACTCTGGGAGATAGTGGAGGACAGGGAAGCCTGGCCTGCTGCAGTCCATGGAGTCGCAAAGAGTCAGACACTACTTAGCAACTGAACAACAGCAGTAAATTACTAATTATAGATTGAAATTTATCTTTGCATAGGAAACATTGCATTTTGACTGAAAAATAATATAGGATACATAGAAGACTTGTTGCAAAGCTCTTTTCAAAAATACATGGAGCACAATAGCTTGTCTACCCAGATAGTAGTCATGATTCCTGACATGTTGACAGTTAATAGCTCAACTCAAAAGTGGATGCAGTTGCTTAGGGGAGAACTTGAACATTGCCCATGTCTTGAGGCTGACCATACTTTTGACCTAGTCCTTCCTCACCATGGTGGGAAGGGGAAAGTGCCAGCCTGTGTCCCCAGGAGTACCTACTAGAATTCTGCCTTATTCTGTGATGCAGTTACTGGCCCACTCTGACAATATCCCTTTCATTTCTTAGGCCAATTTCAGAAGTGCAGTGACCTGTTTGCTTACTAACCTAATCTTCTTCCTCTGTTTGAAAAAAGTAAGGGTGTTAGGGGACTTAAACCTACAAACCCATTTCTACCTTGGGATAATGTAAGACTTGAGATTTTAAATAAATGTGTAGAAAGATCAGTTGATTCCTACTAATGCTTTCATTGTGTTTGTTCTTGGGGATAAAGAATTAGCTTATGACTCAATTCTTAGTCTTATATGTGATAAAAAATAGTCTGTAGAAAGCAACTCTAACCCTATAATATATAAATACACAAAGATTATTGGAGATGAGAAAATTAATGCTGTAGAAGTTGAGAGACTAGATAAAAGTAAGGTAGGATGACTAGAAAAGAACTTATGCATAAGGCAAGGTTAACATGCGCCTAGAAGGACAGGTGATATTTAGGTTTTTGGAAGGAAGAAGACTTTCTCAGTGAGGTTAACAACCTAAGCAAAAATGAAGTCTGGAATTAAAGAGTAGCTTGTTTGTAAATAGTGTAAACAATATGCTAGATGGACAGAAAGTTTTTATTGAAGGAAAAAACTCTTAAGGTTGGATAAACTATAATCAGACTGTGAAAGATCTTGAATACCAGTTTGAATTTTTAATAGAAAACCATTGGAAACCATTGGAAGCTTTTGAGCATCAGGTATCCAAATCAGTATTTGAGTTTAAAAGAACCTATATGGGGTTCAGGATTGGGAACTCATGTACACTGTGGCGGATTCATGTTGAGGTATGGCAAAACCAATACAATATTGTAAAGTAAAATAAAGTAAAATTAAAAAAAATATTCTAGTCAAGAAAATGAGAAGACAAGTCACAGACAGGGAGAAAATATTTGCCAAAGATAATTACCTGGTATAGAACTGTTAAAGAAAACATTCAACAATAAAAAAATAAACATAAAAAAAAAAAAAAAAAGAACCTATATGGTTACAGTTCTCTTCCTCTTCTCAATAGTTCTCTTCCTCTTCCCACCATAAGTCAGCCAGTCAGCAAGGCACTTTTTATGTTTTCCCTACTTTTCAGTCTTACTGCTGTCTTCCTCGTCCAGTTGGATTATTATGATCATCTCCTAATGATTATCTTTTGCCTTCACGTATTCTCTGGAGTATTTGGAAGCAATACATAGGATCTTTAAAAAGAATCTTCCTTAGCAAATGCCATTTTGCTCAGGAGAGTCTTAAGTTCTCTCCATTTTCACAAGAGGAAGATGAATTTTTTTCTTATTTATGTTTATACGTGTATATGTCAGTATTCCTTTTTTTTTCTTCTGTTACTCCTCAATATTCCACACATTTTTTGGACACAAATTAGTAGATTTTATTAAGTTCAACTGGATGTGAAATTCCTAATCCTGTTTTTTGTTTTGAGTGATTTTTAGACTGTTTTCTGTACTTGATCACTGGAAGACTTGTTTTCTCTAATTGTGTTCAGATTTTTAAGAAAATAGAAAGATATATCTGGTACTTGGATTATCTATCTCTCTATGAGGAATGCCTTGAAAGAAAGTAAAAGTCACTCAGTCGTGTCCAGCTCTTTGGGGACCCCATGGACTATATAGTCCATGGAATTCTCCAGACAAGAATACTGGAGCTGGTATCTGTTTCCTTCTGCAGGGGATCTTCCCAACCCAGTGATTGAACCTAGGTCTCCTGTATTACAGGTGGAATCTTTATTGTCTGAGCCATTGGGGAAGCCCAAGAATGTTGGAGTGTGTAGCCTATCCCTTCTCCAGCAGATCTTCCTGACCCAGGAATTGAACCAGAGTCTCCTGCATTACAGGCAGATTCTTTTACCAGCTGAGCTACCAGGGAAACCTGGTATGCCTTACTTAAAAATTAATGAATTACTGTAAATTTAATCGAAATTTCTTCCTATCCTTCATTTTTATGGATACTGTATTCATATATTTACAAATGTTAACCCATAAACCAAGTTTAGAATTGGGAATGTCAACAACCTTAAAAAAAAAATTACTTTAAAAGGAGATAGTTTCTAGAAAAGTTTGAAGAATAATAATGCCATATTTAGTCACATATTTCCTCCTCCTCATTGAAATCACACTTCAATCTGATTTTAAAAAATTTTCCACAAAATTTCTGCTCTTTCGTTCTTTTTTCTACACTGTGCAACAAATGTGCACAAAAGAAAATGTGTAATTCCATTTTAATGGATATGACTGTGGCAGTTTAGAATGTCAAATCCAGCTCCTACATATGAGAACTGTCTGTATCACTGAAATATTTCATCAGTTATATGTCCTTTATAAATGTAAATTTATGTGTGTATCATTTGAGCTTCCTGTTAAATAATCTCATGATTTTACTACTTCCTTCATTATAATACTGCAGTTGAACTGCTCAGACTTCGCTTAGAGCATGTATTTTTCCTGGTAGCAGCTCTCATGATTTCTCACTCCTCTTTTCTGATTTAATCTGGGGCTTCTCTGCTGGCTCAGAGGGTAAAGTGTCTGCCTGCAATGCAGGAGACCTAGGTGTGATCCCTGGGTCAGGAAGATCCCCTGGAGAAGGAAATGGCAACCCACTCCAGTATTCTTGCTTGGAGAATCCCTTGGATGGAGGAGCCTGGTAGGGGTCACAAAGAGTTGGACATGACTGAGAGACTTGACTCTGAGAACTAATCTATTCAGTTNCCTGGGTCAGGAAGATCCCCTGGAGAAGGAAATGGCAACCCACTCCAGTATTCTTGCTTGGAGAATCCCTTGGATGGAGGAGCCTGGTAGGGGTCACAAAGAGTTGGACATGACTGAGAGACTTCACTCTGAGAACTAATCTATTCAGTTGTAGTCTTTACCTTCTCAGTTTCATTCATCAGAATATAACTTAGTATGTGGTCTTATGTAGAATTGAGGGAAATGATAAACTTCCAGAGCATAATCATTGTGTATACTCATTTAAAAAACTTCCTCCAGTGTTTATTATAAGATCTGATGTGTTAGAAGATCAGAGGACTTGGAATCAGAAGACCTAAGTTTGAGTCTTGATTCTGCTGTTTTACTAGCCCTGTGACCTTGGGCAAATCACAAAACTCTCCTGATCTTCATTTTTCTCAGCTTTAAACATGAGGTTATGTGCTGTTCAGGATTAGGGTGGGGATTAAATGAGATGATATATGTGAAAACACTTTGTAATAAAATATAAATAAAAGTAATAGCATAAGATAGAATATGCTCAGTAATATTTGCTTCAGTTCAGTCACTCAGTCATGTCCAACTCTTTGTGACCTCATGAACCGCAGCACACCAGGCCTCCCTGTCCATCACCAAGTCCCGGAGTCCACCCAAACCCATGTCCGTTGAGTCGGTGATGCCATCCAACCATCTCATCCTCTGTCATCACCTTCTCCTCCTGCCCTCAATCTCTCCCAGCATCAGGGTCTTTTCAAATGAGTCANCCCGGAGTCCACCCAAACCCATGTCCGTTGAGTCGGTGATGCCATCCAACCATCTCATCCTCTGTCATCACCTTCTCCTCCTGCCCTCAATCTCTCCCAGCATCAGGGTCTTTTCAAATGAGTCAACTCTTCTCATCAGGTGGCCAAAGGATTGGAGTTTCAGCAACGTCAGTCCTTCCAGTCAACACCCAGGACTGATCTCCTTTAAGATAGACTGGTTGGATCTCCTTGCTGTCCAAGGGACTCTTAAGAGTCTTCTCCAACATCACAGTTCAAAAGCATCAATTCTTTGGCCATCAGCTTTCTTTATAGTCCAACTCTCACATCCATACATGACTACTGGAAAAACCATAGCCTTGACTAGACAGACCTTTGTTTACAAAGTGATGTCTGTTTTTTAATATCCTGTCTAGGTTGGTCATAATTTTCCTTCCAAGGAGGAAGCGTCTTTTAATTTCTTGGCTGCAGTCACCATCTGCAGTGATTTGCTTAATTGAGTTAAATGGTAGCCATTCCCCCCTTTCCAGTTAAATTATATTGGAGTAAGGTGGAAACTACTCTATTGGGTTTTCTTTAAAGACATTGCAAGTTTTAAGTAGAACCTATGTACAACTAGCATCACTGACTCAATGGACATGAATCTGAGCAAACTCCAGGAGATAGTGAAGGACAGGGAAGCCTGGCACTCTGCAGTCCATGGGGTCTCAAAGAGTTGAACATTGCTTAGCAACTGAACGTACACATCGACAACAAGATTGAAATTGAGAATGACTCCTCATATTTGGTTTGGGGGAAAAATCTCAATTGTATTTAATGCCAAAGAGTTTGTCTGTAGAGACTGGTCTTTCTTATAACTAAATAATATGTGCTATACCCCTCAACCATGCACATGGTCTCCTTCTGGAAAATGAAGAAGAACATCACTGCAGCTGAAAAGGCAGCACCACTGGACTGACCTCAGAGGACGTGGGTGCAGACCAAATTCTTTAATTAGAAGGTTTAGTCAGAAAAGATAACAACATCCCCAAATGTCTTTCTGACTGTTCTAAGAGGATCCTTTCGTTACTATTCACTGGGGAAAATTTTCACATTAATTTGGTTCTTCCATTAGATAATTACTTTTTTGTTAAGATGGAGTGTGCAGTGGGAATTGGTTTTAATGGAAGATAGTCAAGGAGTGGTCAGCTTCAATAGCCTGTATTAATGTGAGGACATAAAAGAGGTCCCAGTAGAACCAAGTTTCCTTCCTCCCTTCCTTCATCCTTTTCTTTTCCCCTTCTTCCCTTCTCTTCTTCCTCTTTCTCTCTGCCTTGCTCTCTTCCTCCTTCCCTCCTTCCTTCTCTCATTCAACTTCCTCTTAGGTCAGCAGTCAACTCTTGCTTATCTAGAGATACTTGTGTGAAAAATACTATGCATGCAATAATTTTCACTGAATTGTTCTTAAGTACTATTTCCTCTGACTCCTTTTTTTACTTCCTTTTCTCATCTTCTTACATAGCCTCACACACTTGTTCTGTTTTGAGATCTCCTACTTTGTTTGCATATGATTTAAAGTAGCACAATTCAGATACATAGGAGTTATCACTTAATATTTAAACATATTTTTAGGAAATCTAAGTTCAAATGAATATTTAGAAAGTTTTTATTGAGGGTTTATTGTGTTCTCAACATTGTACCAGGTACTGAGGGAAAAGAGAAGGAAATAAGGAAGGAAACCAACCTTTCTTTGAGCCTTACTATGTGCCAGGCCCTTTCACATATGTTATCTCATTTAATCTTCACAACAACATTCTGAGGTAAGTATTACGTTCTCCATTTTAAAGAGACTGAGAGATTATGTGACTTAACTGGCAAATGGCAGAGCCAGAATTTCAGCCCATGCCTAACAGAATGCTAACCTTGAAGCCTGCGTTCCTTTCACTAATCCACAGATATAGCCCTTGGATTTGAAGAATTTATAATCTGCTAGCAAAATATGCTACAAACCCTTGGAATTAGTATTTTTTGAGATTGGCATTTTGATGGTTTCAGTTCTGAAGTAGGTTTGTAATTAATATATTCAGTAAGAGTTTTAGGAAAAGGAGGTATCATAGAGGAGTAGATCATCAAGAAAAGTTTCGTTGGAAATTGAGATTGTTTGGGAAAATAGTAAGATTTCAAAAGATGACATGTATTCCAGGTAACAGATCACCATAATTTGAAAAAATTATTTTTGAGAAACTTTGGTTGAATCTCTTATTGTTAATTTAAATGGATTTGAAATCCTCAGAATATGGATGAAACCTCCAGATGGTATGTTATTTCTTTGTCCCTGTATAGACTGAAAGATATCAAAGGAGAAAGAAACATAAGTGATAGGAATAAATATGGCACCTGAAATATTTAGCAGACTGCCGTGATCATACCAGACACTTTGTATGATTTCTCCGTGGCAGAGTTAGGCATCATGTCTCCTGTTTGCGGCCTTGGCTTTTACATGAAATTTCTGTCGTCACATTGCTATTCATCTTCTCTCCTAGTAGAATAAAAATTATTTTACTGATGCAAATAAATAATTCTATTTTAAAATACCATCTTAAAGTCAATATTTTTTCTTGAGCCAAACATATTTTGAACTGCAGGTTTTAGCTCGGAAAGGGGCACACCATCTGTTTACTGTTGTTTAACCTGACTTACTTTATGTAAGAGAGCCGAGGCGGTGTGACTGGGGAGTGAATAGTGGGTGTGGGGTAGGAGGACCACCACCTGCAGCCTGTATATGATAAGCAGCTATGATGGGGTTTTGCGTAGTTTTTAACATTAAGTTAATTACTATTAGGTCAGTGTACTTCAGTTTTTCAGCTACAGTTTTGCTAAGTGTGTAACACCCAGGTAGCCTTTGGTGCTAAGGATCCTTGTACTATTGTTTTCTCTTATACTGATCCTAGAATTTTCCTCTGTGATACTGTTCCATATCTGAAGAGTGACAATAATCCTTTTTATACACTTTTCTGTGTATACTCATTTATGGCCTAATTAAATCTATAGATTGTTTTTGGTTAAGTTAAATACAGATAAAACCTACCTGATTTACATGTTTAATATTTATTTTTTAACTTAGTTTCTTTTCTAGAAAGTAGAGGTTTATTTGCTATTACTTTCTAAAATTTTAAATTAGGGAATACCCTGGCAGTCCAGTGGCTGGGACTCTGTTCTTTCACTGCTGAGGCGCAAGTCAAATACCTGTCAGGGAACTAAGATCCCACTGGCCATGCACTGCAGCCCCGCCCCCCCCCCAAAAAAACCCCCCACAATTTAAAATAAAAAAAAAATATATAATATTTCCATTTTTTGAAAAAAAAAATGCTTATACCTATTTATTTTTTAAATATTAGAAGGGAATGTACCAAAATATAGCTGAAGTTACTCTATGAAGCAATATTCTGTGTGATTTTTTTACTTAGTTCTCAACATTATCTAGATTTTGTGATTTTTTCTAAAATGTGCATGTGTTANGGGGGAGCCTGGTGGGCTGCCGTCTATGGGGTCGCACAGAGTCGGACACGCCTGAAGCGACTTAGCAGCCACGGCAGCAGCAGTGTGTATGTGTGTGTCCATGTCAATCCCGATCTCCCGATTTACCCCTCACCCTACCCCTTTCCCCCTTGGTAACCATAAGCTTGTTTTCTACGTCTGTGACTCTACTTTAGATTCCACATACTAGCAATATCTTATGATATTTGTCTTTCTTGCAAGAGGGTCAGTCATCTTGAGGCTGGTAGCAGGCTTCAGGCGATTCTCACCTCATCCAGTATGTTTGCAAAGATGAACTGAGATTAAGACAGGCTTCAAGGCAGGCATTTATATATACTTGTTAGATGAGTGAGTGAATCAATCAGTCAGGATAGCACCGAGGGAGAGGGGAATGGAACCATTCCGTTCAGTTCAGTTCAATACAGAGGTTCAGTCATGTCCGATTCTGCAACTCCATGGACTGCAGCACGCCAGGCTTCCCTGTCCATCACCAGCTCCCGGAGCTTGCTCAAACTCATATCCATTGAGTCGGTGGTGCCATCCAACCATCTCATCCTCTGTCGTCCCCTTCTTCTTCTGCTTTCAATCTTTCCCAGCATCAGGGTCTTTCCAAATGAGTCAGCTCTTCGCATCAGGTGGCCAAAGTATTGGAGTTTCAGTTTCAGCATCAGTCCTTCCAGTGAATATTCAGGACTAATTTCCTTTGGGATGGACTGGTTGGACCTCCTTGCAGTCCAAGGGACTCTCAAGAGTCTTCTCCAATACCACAGTTCAAAAGCATCAGTTCTTCGGCTCTCAGCTTTCCTTATAGTCCAAGTCTCACATCCATACATGACTACTGAAAAAACCATAGCTTTGACTAGATGGACCTTTGTTGGCAAAGCAGTGCCTCTGCTTTTTAATATGCTTTAGCATTCCATTGGAGGAAGTTTATTTGGAATAGGGCATAGATTTTCTTGGGCTTCCCAGGTGGCTCAGGTGGTAAAGAATCTG
>SJYV01018039.1:295335-306989 GCA_006410875.1 Neotragus pygmaeus
TTCAGCATCAGTCCTTCCAGTGAATATTCAGGACTAATTTCCTTTGGGATGGACTGGTTGGACCTCCTTGCAGTCCAAGGGACTCTCAAGAGTCTTCTCCAATACCACAGTTCAAAAGCATCAGTTCTTCGGCTCTCAGCTTTCCTTATAGTCCAAGTCTCACATCCATACATGACTACTGAAAAAACCATAGCTTTGACTAGATGGACCTTTGTTGGCAAAGCAGTGCCTCTGCTTTTTAATATGCTTTAGCATTCCATTGGAGGAAGTTTATTTGGAATAGGGCATAGATTTTCTTGGGCTTCCCAGGTGGCTCAGGTGGTAAAGAATCTGCCTGCAATGCAGGAGATGCAGGTTCAACCCCTGGGTTGGGAAGATCCCCTGGAGAAGGAAGTAGCAACCCATTCCAGTATTCTTGCTTGGGAAATCCCACGGACAGAGGAGCCTGGCAGGCTACAGTCCATGGGGTCGCAAAAGTGCTGGACATGACAAACAACAACAAATAGATTTGCTTAGCAGTGATGCCTGGGAAGAAGTTTTATGGAGAGGTTCAGCCAGAGCTGAACTTCAGGCCTGGAAATATGAAGGTTAAGACTAACTTACATAGCACTCTTTATATATAGAACAAAATGGGATGATTACTGGTAGCCTGCCTAGTACGATAATTCTTATAGCTATAGGAGTTTTAAACTTCAAGACAATGGGACTCTTCTTCTTCCCACTTTAATGACCAGAACGTTGATTTGTATTTGCCTTGGCTGAGTGTTAGAGAAATCCAAACTAACATTGGCTAAACTGCATGTAAGTTTATTTTTCACTTACATAAAAGAAATCTGTTGGTAGGCAATTCAGGGCAGGCTTAGAGGTTCTGTGGTGTTAAGGATGAGAGTCCTTCCACCTCAAGTTTATGTATGGCTGCATGAACTCAGCTATCTCAACAGCATTCCAGCCAGCAGGGAAAAGAAACAGCCAAAAAAAAAAAAAAAAAGTGTGTGTGGGGGATCACCTCCTGTCTTAGTCCATCTGGACCGCTATTACAAAATACCACAGACTGGGTCATTTATAAACCACAACAATTTATTTCTCATAATTTTGGAGGCCGGATGTCTGAGATCGTGGTACCAGCATGCTGCTTTCCAATGAGGGCCTCTTCCCAGTTCATAGCAATGCCTTCTAGCTGTGTCCTTACCAGGTGGATGGGGCAAAGAATCTCTCTGCAGCTCTATAATAAGGGCACTGACCCCATTCATGAGGGCTCCACCATCATGATTTTAGTGTCTCCCAACGGCTCCCTCTTCTAATATCATCACCTTTGCATGTTCGGATTTTAATATGAATTTTAGGGGGATACAAACAATCAGGCCGTAGTACCCTCCCCACTAGCCATGAATGATACTTCTCAGAAATTGAACATGACACTTCTGTTGCCATTCCATTGACCAAAATTTACGTACTTGGTCACATCTAAGTGCAATAGAGACTGGAAAACATAGCTTTTGTTCATAATATCTAAAAACAAGCATTGTTTTCACTTGTTTTAAGAGAGAGGGGGAAAACAAGTATTAGAGAATATTAGTCTCTGTCACCTTGAGAGATTACAAACTTATTACAGTTATGCAATGAACTACTTTGGTACTTGTCTCTTAAAACATCTGCAGGGCCCATAGCAAATTATTTTTAGTATTCCAAATGAATAAACGAATCTATATCTTGTGGAGGTGACTTTGATTTTTGAAAGCAGGCCAAAACTATGATGAGTAAGATGTGTGATAAAGCTGAGAATTACCATTTCATAAGAATGAGTTATGGGCTTTTACTCCTGGATATTATAGGCTTTCCTGGGCATTAGGACCATTCTGACGGAAGTAACTATAAGGACTTTTCTGGTGGTCCAGTTGTTAAGAATCCGCCTTCTGATATAGGAGACATGGGTTCAATACCTGGTCAGGGACTAAGATCCTCCATGCCTTGGGGCAACTGAATCAATGAGCTGCAGCTAGAGAGAAAGCCCACCACCACGATGAAGGTTCCACATGCCACAAGGAAAGATCCTGAGTGCTGCAACTAAGACCTGAAGCAGCCAAAATAGATTAATTAATATATGTATATATATAAAAGAAAACAAACTCTAGAACTTGGATAGGATACATAATGCAATTACCTAAAGGCATTGAAGAAACAGAAATAGATTCTGGTGCTACATGTTGCTTGGAGAAGAGGAGATGAGGAGTCAGCCAAGTGGTCTCTGTGGCACAGCTTTTTTTTTTTTTTTTTGGCTGTATCTGCACCTCAAGGCATGTAGGATCTCAGTTTCCTGACCAGGGATTGAACCCACACCCCCTGCGCTGGAAGCCTGGAGACTTACCCGCTGGACCACCAAGGAGGTCCCTGCTGCCAGTGCTTTTGGCACAGGGCTAAGTGTAGTCCACACGGTGGCTTGTGTGATAAAGAGGCATACACGAGAAACTCTCAAGTCCTGCCTGCTCTTCTAAGGGATGAAAGAAGTAAAGGCAGGAAATGATGAATGCTGAAAAAGTGGGGGAACCCAGAAAGGGAAGTCAAAGAGGAGATCCCCAAACCAAATCACTGACCGACCCTTGAAACACACGAATGCAGAAAACACTCAGAGCAGCTCCACTACACAGAAGGTCTGCACTCAAGACTGGAGCTGCCACCCAAGAAACAGGGGGTGAAGTTCAAGCCCATCGAGAAAATGATCTGCTGAAATGAAAGAAAAACAACTCTCACCAGTGAAAAGTAATGGAGCCTGAAATCGCCACAACTTAGTATTCATGATATCCATGATACAGCCCAAAATTAGGTATCTAACATATGAAGAACTATTGGGCTTCTCTGGCGGCTCAGATGGTAAAGGACCCGCCTGCAATGCAGGAGACCTGGGTTCGATCCCTGGGTTGGGAAGATCCCCTGGAGAAAAGAATGGTTACCCAATCCAGTATTCTTGCCTGGAGAACTCCATGGACAGAGGAGCCGGGTGGGCTACAGTCCGTGTGATCGCAGAGTCGGACACGATTGAATGATGAACACTTTCAGTTTCACTTTTCATGAAGAGCTATTAAGCCACAAGAAAGACATGGAGAAATCTTTAATGCACGTCCTAAGTAAGTCAGTCTTCAAAGGCTACATATTGTGTGATTCTAACTATATGATGTTTTGCAACAGGCAAAACTATGGAGACAATAAAAACATAATATCACTGGTTGCTAGGGGAGAGGGAAGGGGAAGGATGAACAGGCAGAGAACAGAGGATGTTTAGGGCAGTGAAACTATTCCGTATGACACAGCAATGGTGGAGAAATGTCATTCTATATTTGCCCAAACTTGTAGGCTACATACCAAGAGTGAACCCTGATGTAAACTATCAACTTTGGGTGACAGTGACGTCAGTGCAGGTTCACTGGTTGTGACATAAGTATCACTCTGGAGGGAGGGGGTTGATAGTGGGGAGGCTGTGTGAGTTTGAGGGCAAGGGCCAGATATAAATTCTCTGTGCTTTCTGCTCATTTTAACTCTGCACCTAAAACTACTCTGAAAAATAAAGGCCAGTTAAAAAAAAACAGTTTAAATGCAAAGATAAAAATAGATGAAAACTAGTTAGTTCAGTCACTCAGTCGTGTCCGACTCTNCCAGATATAAATTCTCTGTGCTTTCTGCTCATTTTAACTCTGCACCTAAAACTACTCTGAAAAATAAAGGCCAGTTAAAAAAAAACAGTTTAAATGCAAAGATAAAAATAGATGAAAACTAGTTAGTTCAGTCACTCAGTCGTGTCCGACTCTGTGACCCCACGGACTGCAGCACGCCAGGCCTCCCTGTCCATCACCAACTCCTGGAGTTCACTCAAACTCATGTCCACTGAGTCGGTGATGCCATCCAACCATCTTATCCTCTGTCATCTTCTTTTCCTTCTGCCTTCAATCTTTCCCAGCGTCAGGGTCTTTTCCAGTAAGTCAGCTCTTCGCATTAGGTGGCCAAAGTATTGGAGTTTCAACTTCAACATCAGTCCTTCCAATGAATATTCAGGTCTGATCTCTTTTAGGATGAACTGGTTGGATCTCCTTGCAGTCCAAGGGACTCTCAAGAGTCTTCTCCAAAACCACAGTTCAAAAGCATCAATTCTTCGGCGCTCAGCTTTCTTTATAGTCCAACTCTCACATCCATACATGACCACTGGAAAAACCATAGCCTTGACTAGACAGACCTTTGTTGGCAAAGTAATGTCTCTGGTTTTCAATATGCTATCTAGGTTGGTCATAACTTTTCTTCCAAGGAGTAAGCGTCTTTTTCTTTCATGGCTGAAGTCACCATCTGCAGTGATTCTGGAGCCCAAGAAAATAGTCTGCCACTGTTTCCACTGTTTCTGTACTATTTGCCATGAGGTGATGGGACCAGATGCCATGATCTTAGTTTTCTGAATGTTGAGCTTTAAGCCAACTTTTCCACTCTCTTTCAGATGGATAGTAAAAGATATATCAATATTAAGCACAGAAGGCTAGAGAGGCTATATTAGTATCAAACAAAAGAGAATTCCAAAAAGAATTTATTACTAAAGATAACAGAATGATGAGTGTTAGTTACTCAAGATCCCATAAAGATCACAGACTTGTCTGTGCTCAGTAATAGCTTCAACATACATGCAGCAAAAATGGACATAATTAAAGGTAGAAATAGGCCATCATAACTGGAGATTTTAGCGTCTCTCAGAAATTGAATAAACAAACAAAAGTGAGCAAAGACAGAAAATCTTAACTGTATCAGCCACCAGGACCTAATTGGTATTTAGAGAAACACTTCACCCAACAACCTCAAAGTATATACGCAAGTGCACACAATGGGTTTATCAGGATAGATTATATTCTGGATCATAAACAAGTCTTGGTAAATTTTGAAAGTTTGTCCTCTGACCACAGCAAAATTAAATTAGAAACTAAGAACAATAAGAGAACGAGGAAAATCCCAAGTATTTGGAAATGAAACAACACCCTTTTAATATTGACTGGTGTGAAGAAGAAATCACAAGAGACAGAAAATATTTTGTACTGAAGGATAACAAAAACACATTTCAAAATTTGTGGGATGTAGCTAACATAGCACTTACAGAGAAATAATTTATAGCTTGGAATGCCTTTAAGAGGAAAAAAAAGAAGGGTCTCAAATCCCTGATCTAAGTTTCCACTTTTAAACCTAGAAAAAGAGCAGAGTGAATTAAACCCAAAGCAATCAGAAGGAAGGAAATTATAAAGATAAGACAGAAATCAATGAAATAGAGAACAGAAAAAAGAAAACCAGTAAAACCAAAGGCCAGTCATTTGAAAAAGCTAATAGGATTGGTAAATTTCAAGCTTGGCTGACAAACAAGAAGAAAGGAAATTGCCAATATCAGTAATGAAAGAAGATGTTGCTACAGATCCCTCAAACGTTAAAACAGATCCAAACAACAATGCGTTATTAGTAGTATGAACAACTTTATGCCTTTAAATGTGACCCTAAGGACTTCCCCAGCAGACCAGTGGTTAAGAATGTGCTTATCAATACAGATATTGTATAGAAAAACCTAAGGGGATGTGGATTCAATCCCAGGTTGTGGAACTAAAATCCCACATGGCAACTCAGCCTACGTGCCACGATTACAGAGTCCATGCGCTCTGGAGACTGGGTGCCACAACTAGAGAGCCAGCACCTGAATGGAGAGTCCTCGTGCTTCGAGGAAAATCCCTCATGTAGCAACTAAGGCCGGATGCAACCAATCAACCAGTATTAAGAAAAGGAAGGCAAGAAAGGTTACTGCTTAACAAAAAATGACCACTTAGGTGAAATGGACACTTTCTGGGGAAGATGTAAATTATGAAGCTGACCCAAGAAGAAACAGAATGCTTGAAAAACCCTGTATCAATTACAGAATTTGGAGTTGAAAAGTCTTCTGACAAAGAAAACTCCAGGCTCAGATGGTTTCACTGGTGAATCCTATCAAACATTTAAAGAAGAAATAATGTTAATACCATTCCTTAAAACTCTTAAAAAATAAAGGGGGAGGAAACACTTTCCAACTCATTCTATGATGCCAGTGTTATCTTGATTCCAAAGCCAGATGAAGACATCTTAAGAAAGAAACTACAGACCAATATCCCTCATGAATATAGATACAAAATTCCTCAACAAAATATTAGTCATCCAAATATTAGCAGCATATAAGAAAACTATACACCATGATCAAGTGGCTTTACAAGATTGATCTAACATCCAAAAAAAAAAAATCTATGTAATTCAACAAATTAATAGAATATGGGAGAAAACAATATGATCATTTTAATAAATGCAGAAATAGCATTTGTCAAAATTCAACATCCTTTTATCATAGAAGTGTTTTAGTAAATTATAAATTAAAAAAAAATCTTCTCAACTGCATCTACAAAATCTGACAGCTAATATACTACAATGCGAAGGATTTTATGCTTTCTATCTAAGATAAGGAACAAGGCAAGGATTACTAGTTTTATTTAACAATGTATAGAAGTGCCTAGTCAATGCAGCAAGGCAAGGGGAAAAAAGCATACAGATTATAAAGAAAGGAGTAAAACTATCTTTATTTGCAAATGATATTATATAGAAAAACCCAAGGAACCCACAAAAAAGCTATTAGAAGTAATAAGTGAGTTTAGCAGGGCTGCACAATACAATATACAAAAATCAACTGTATTTCTATTTATTAGCAACTGACATTTAGAAAGTAAAATTATAAAACAATTCCATTTACATAGTATAAATACACTTAGGAATAAATTTAGCAAGAGATATGTAAGACCTGTTGGCTGAAAACTATAAAACTATGGGAAATTCAAGAAAATCTACATGAATAGAGAGCTGTATCATGTCCATGGATCGGAAGTCTCAAAACTGTTAAACTGGGAATCTCCATTTGAATTAGTCAATATAATCCTTGTAGAAATCCAAATAGGTTTTTAAAAAAGAAATTTATAATTTTACTTTAAATTTTATTTTATTTAAATAATTTTATAAATAAAATTTATTTTAATTTATTTAAATCATTTTATTAATAAATAAAATGATTTAAATAAAATTTAGTTTAAAATTTATACAGTAAGACAAAGGATCTAGAGTAGTCAAAACTATTTTGAAAATTGAGAACAGTGTTGGAGCACTACCTGGTTTCAAGAACAGTGTGTGACTCTTATGCAGTAAATCCAGTTTTATCCTGTGGCTTATAAGTTGGCATTTAAATAATTTCCAAAACAGGAAGGACGATACAGCTCTAAGATAAGCATGTAGCTTCCCAACTTGTCTCCTTTGAATGGTATTCATCTGGCATGATTACTGGGGGGGGAAATACGTGTGAAACATACGTTTTGTAATCAAGACAGAGCTGGGTTTAAATACTGGATATACCACTTACCTCTCTACTTGTCAGTTTCTTCAGCTTAAAGTGGGGTGCACAGTGTAAAAATTAAGGAAATACAGCATAGAAGCTAAGCTCTGTGTGATAGCTCTGGACCTTGCCTACCTGGGTTAGAACCTGGGCTCTGCTATTATTTATTCGTTTACTTACTGCTGTGCTGGATTTTCATTGCTGTGAGACAGCTTTCTCCAGTTGCGGTTCGAGGCCTTCTCGTTTGTGATGGCTTCTCTTGTCGCAGAGCAAAGGCTCTGGGGCGTGTGGGCTTCAGTCTTCGCAGCACGCGGGCTCAGTAGTCATGGCACACAGGTTTAGTTGCTTCATGGGATGTGAGATCGTCCCAGACCAGGGATCAAACTTATCTCCCCTGCATTGGAAGGTAGATTCTTAACTACTGGACCACTGCTATTTCTTACTGAGTGGATTTAGGTGTGTTTAATCTTTCTGTGCTTCACTTTACTCTTTGTAAATTGAGGCTACTAAAAGTATCTACCCAAAATGCCGTCATGTACTAAATGAGTTACTATATCTAACGCACTGAGAACAGTATCTGGCACATAAAGTGTTCAACAGATATTACCTACTGTGATCCTTCCCCAGTACTCCGAGGACTAACTGGTTACTTTTGTCAACCACCGAGCAGCACAGGGTACTCTGGTACCCATTGAGCATTAGCTCCCACCCCTCTTCTGAGCAAAAGTAACCTTCGGGGGTAGGATTTGACACTGAAGGGTGTCTTTTGCCATCTCAGGGGAAATCTTGAATTTCGGTTTGTTAAATTTTCTTTTTTTTACTCTTTTTTCAATGTTTAAAAAAATGCCTTATTAACAGAATTACAAAGCACAAAAGGAAACCCTAACACTGGGTATCAGATACTACCCCTCCTGGTCCCCATCAGGCCTTTTCTTTAAAAAGCCCTCATCCCGGTTATTTCCCCCAAAACAGTAATTCCCTTCACTAACAGACTCACAGACTTAGAGAATAAACTTATGGTTGCTCGGGAGAAGGATTGGGGCGGGGAGGGGAAGTTGCAGAGTTTGGAATTGACATGTACACACGACTATATTTAAAATGGATACCCAACAAGGACCAGTATACTGTACAGCGCAGGGAACTCTGCTTAGTGTGATGAGGCAGCCTGGATGGGAGGGCAGGTGTGGGGTGGAATGGATACATGGATATGCATGGCTGAGCTCCTCTGCTTTGCACCTGAAACTCTCACAACATTGTTAATCGGCTATATTCCAATAAAAAGTTAAAAAAAAAAAAAAGAATTCCCTTCACTGACTTCACTGATGACCCTTGTCTCTGTATCAGCCCAGGCAGCAAGAGCATTAAACACAAGCGTCTCAGTAGAGACGCCCTTTGCGCCCCTGTGGGACTGCCTTTCACATTCTTGTGCAGACTCCTTTTCCCCTTCATTCTCTCTGTTTCTCTGCACCGCAGTAGGATATAGGCTTCATTTCTTTTCCTTTCAACCATTTTACAGATGCTACCCTCTGCTTTTCTGCAGAAACAGTAAGAAAGCTCCTCCCAACAGCCCATCTTGTCTGCTGCGGTGGGGGGAGGGGGATAAAACTTTCCCATCCCCCTTTTCCTTCTGCCGAGGCTTCCCCTCCCATTTCCCCCTTGGAAAGACCCACCTTTCTCCCTGAGAGGGGCTGAAGAGTTCCTCGGGAAGGGGCCACAGCTCTGACAGGATTGTTTGCCTTTTCAATGACACTTCAATCACATTGCCTTAATATTCCAGACCATGCGGGGAGAATTCAAACTTCTAATAAAAATTATCTGCCAAGAGTTAACTTTTTTCAGCTCTATGAAATCCTCCCCACAAAACCTCATTCCCCTGTCTCACTCTACTGGTGTACTAATTAATGTTTCTTTTCCCAGCCCCCAATATTCTGCTTGTTTATGTCTATCTACAATAGAGCAGCATCCTGAACGCTGGGGACTCGCTGGCTATGGGAGGGTAAAGATAATGTATAAACAGGAAGTCAACATTTCACATTAAAAAAAGAGAGAGTCATTGTAAATATAGTAGGGGTTTCCCATCCTTTGTGGAAACATGAAGATGTAGCTGCATACTTCTTTCCTAGCTGTAGCTTCCATTCAAGGAGGAAGTTAACGTTCAGCACCAGTCTGTGTGCTTAACCACAGGTTCATTCATTCATCTGGCAAATATTTATTGTACATAAGCCAGGATACAGGCGTTGTGCCAGGCAGTAAACTTGGGTACAGAGATAAGGAAGTTTTCTTGCCCTTAAAAAACTGAAAGACAAATAAATGAAGAGATAGTTGCAAAATAAGATGGGTAGGTGCTGCTGCTGCTGCTGCTGCTGCTGCTGCTAAGTCGCTTCAGTTGTGTTCGACTCTGTGCATCCCCATAGATTGCAGCCCACTAGGCTCCTCTGTCCCTGGGATTCTCCAGGCAAGAATACTGGAGTGGGTTGCCATTTCCTTCTCCAATGCATAAAAGTGAAAAGTGAAAGTGACGTCGCTCAATCGTGCCAGACTCTTAGCAACCCCGTGGACTGCAGCCTACCAGGCTCCTCTGTCCATGGAATTTTCCAGGCAAGAGTACTGAAGTGGGCTGCCATTGCCTTCTCCGCGGTAGGTGCTATGCTGGAGGAATTAACAAGTGGTATGGGAGCAGGGTGCTAACATATGTAGGATGGATGCATTTATCAGCAGTGATGGGTATCTACTAGCTATGTACCCGGCAGTATTGAAAACGAAACAAACTCCCAGTCTTCGCGGAGTTTACCTTCTAATGAAGGACAGGCAATAATAAAAAGCTGTAAGATCAGAATGCAGAATAGTGGTGTGGAAGGCAATCTGAGTTGGGTCTGGATGCAAGCAGATTCTTTACCATCTATTAGACTATGTTGTTCTCTGTAGCAGGTTTTCTAGAGAAAGTGTAAGAGGTAGTAATGTGGAAAAAAAAATGTAGAGATGCTGGAATGAACAAACCATTAATACTTAGTTGAGTGAAGGATTCTTTCATTTAGAATTTCTTCTGAGCCCTTCAGGTGCTAGGAAAAGAGGGCATTCCATATATTAAACTAAAGGAAACCCTGGGATGGAGGAGAGATAGCTGGAGGGGAGCGAATTGGGANAAACCATTAATACTTAGTTGAGTGAAGGATTCTTTCATTTAGAATTTCTTCTGAGCCCTTCAGGTGCTAGGAAAAGAGGGCATTCCATATATTAAACTAAAGGAAACCCTGGGATGGAGGAGAGATAGCTGGAGGGGAGCGAATTGGGAGGTGGGAACGGATGAAGAGCCTGAAATATTTTGAAAGGAAGTTATAAAGAGTATGGGGTGTATGTTAGTCTCTCAGTCGAATTGGACTTTTTGTGACCCCAAGGACTGTAACCAACCAGACTCCTTTGTCCATGGAATTCTCCCGGCAAGAATACTGGAGTGGGTTGCCATTCCCTCCTCCAGGGGGTCTTCCCAACCCAGGAATTGAACCTGGGTCTCCTGCTTTGTACGCAGATTCTTTAACCATCTGAGCCACCAGGGAAGCCCTGGAGGGAGTATGAGTAGGTACAACACAGGGGTGATGGGAAGGACAGGATCTTATTTCCGACACAAGAGTTCCGAAGAGGAATCATTCATTGGTTGTCAGAACCGGAAGGGACATTAAGAGGTCAAGAATGATCATAGCCCTCTTATTTTACAAATGAAAAGAGAGCAAGACTCGGGGAGGGCGCAGGAATTTGTCTCGAGTTTTGGGGGACACGAACAGGTCCCTCTGTTTTCTACACGACTCTGCGCAGCCCTCAGTGCCGGACAAGCGGCTGGGGGAGGCCGCCTGGCGGGGAAGGCGGCCCGGGTTTGGGGTGCCGGCGCACACCGCCCCCTCCCGGGGCTTCTCCGCACGGCCGCCCCGCGGGGCCCCCTCCCAGCTGCGCCGCTGGCAGCCGCGCGCCGGGGCTCCCCGGGGGCCGGCCCGCGGCCCGGGCGAACTGGAAGGGCGACTGCCGCCGGGACCCACCCCCGCCGCCCCAGTCCACCTGTCGTCGCCCTTCGCCGCCCGGGGGGTGCTCTCTGGCTGCGTGACCCGCGGGTTCAGCCTCGCCCGGGCGGGATCTCCGGGCGGGGGTCCCCAGGCCGCCAGGCGGGCCGAGCCCTGCGATTGGCGGAGAAGTCGCAGCGTCTCCAGCAACGCCCTTTCGCCGGCGCTCCCGGCGGCCGGGACCCTGTCCCCGGCACCCG
>SJYV01018039.1:307016-384953 GCA_006410875.1 Neotragus pygmaeus
CCGGCGGGGTCCGGGCCGGGCCGGCGCGCCGCGGAGCAAGCACCGGTGGGCGCAGCCGGGGCCCCGCGCTCTGAGCCATGGGAGGCGCCCACTCTCAGAGCCCGAGGGGCCGGGAGCCGACCGCGGAGAGGTCCCCGAGACCCCGAGAGACCGCGTGAGTCCCAGCACCCCCAACTCCCGCCCCCAGACCCCCGGGGCCGCTGTTCGGGGCTTTGCGTGCCGGCTTGGGATGGGAGCGCACAGCGCCCGTCCCACCCGGGCTGGGAAAGTGGGGACTCCCGCGCGCGCCTGCGGGGCGCAGAGGTGGGCCTGGTGGGACATCCCGCCCCGAGCCTCACCTTGCGGGGCCCCGGGGGACGCACGACCACGACCCCACGGGGACAGTATCGCCCCCAGTCGGGCTGCTGACCCGCGCCCGCCCTTGCTGCACCCGGGGCGGGGGAAGGCGGGGATTAGAGGACCCCGAAGTTTTCCAGACTCGTCCAAGCAGGAACACACACGTGTCCTCAAGGGCTCAGAAACACCCCCGAGACGGAGCCAGTTGCTGCAGGAGTAGAGATTAGAAAGGGACTCGAGTTGCAAATATAACTCGGCTCGTGTTGGCCTTCAGGGTCGAGGAACTTGATGCCGTGCTTGTTGTTCGCAAGAACTCCCTCTTGTTTGCTCCGAGGGTTTCGTGATGATCTCAGAGAAAGGACTGTATTGTAGCGGCAGCAATTAGGCTTTTGTTCTGGGACAGCAACAACTGGGGACACCAAGTACTGAAATGCAAGTTTCGAAGGGCCATTTTTAGGAACGTGATTTAGAGCAAGTTGCTGCGGTTTGAAAGATGGCCTTGCTGTCTTATCGCAGAGAGGGTGTGTTGATAACTATTTATCTGAGAACCCAAACCATCTTTAAGCGTTTAATTAAAAATGTTTACAGTGTGTGTGTGTGTGTGTGTGTGTGTCTTGGAGGTAATGTCAAAGAATCCATACTCTATTTTAATTCAGCCAGTGCCAAAGCTGTTTAGTTTGACAAAGATACACTTAGCCATCACATACAGACAGCCTGGGCCATGGGAGGGGCCTCTTTGGAGTCTCTTTTCAAGACAAAGTAATTTCCAGAATATGGAGATGATAGACATGTTAGTTGTTCCTCCTGATGGTTTACATATGTTCTTGAATCTAAACTTAGTCCAAGCATTTTATTAATCTAAAAATAGCTGAGAATTATTGAGTAGATTAAAAATGTGCCAAATCCTCTTCTAAATACTCTGCATATTAGTTAGTCCCCAAGAACACTGAATTCGTTTCTGTTATTATCCTCATTTTAGTGGTGAGGAAGCTGAAATATCAATACAAAAGAGAAGTGACTTGTTCAAGGTCACAGAGCTACAAAGTAGGGGACCGAGATTCTGACTCCAGAGGTCCTGCTGCAGCCATTTCCCATGGGAGTGTTGGGATTGATTTTAGGAAACAAACTTTTATCTCAGCAGGCAGAACACACCCCACTTTTCACTTTAATTCCTCCCAAATGAAGGGGAAATTTGAATTAGCAATGCTTATAGCTAATGAGAAAAAAATTGCCAGACTTGATTTAACTTTATAAAAAGCAGACGTAAGGGATGCCTCTGGTGGTCCAGTGGTTAAGACTGCCTTCCAGTGCAGGGGATGAGGGTTTGATCCGTGGTTTGGGATCTAAGCTTTCACGAGGCAGGAGCAGGTTGTGGGGGGTATGGCGGGTATAGGGCAGCTAAGCCCCTGCACCACAACTTCTGAACCCCCCTCTAGAGATCCCTGGGCCACAACTAAGACCCAGTGCAGCCAAATAAATATTAAATAAACAAGCAAACAGAAGAGGCAGTGTAATAACTGAGATGATGTTCAGAGTTTGAGAGGCAGATTGCCCAGGGTTGAATTCTAGGCTCTGCTCCTTAGTATTTGGAGCTCTTTTATCTGGTCCTTAACCTCGCTGAGTCTGCTTCCTTGTATGTAAACTGGGAATGATGACAACATCCACTTCACAGGCTGCTCTGAGGATGACATAAATATCATGTATTTATATGAAAAGCAAGCTAATAGGTTTTATCTCTGAGCAGTAAGTTGTTTTAGCCAAGGATGACGGTTGACTATTTAATCTTGGTGAGCATGTGGCTGGTGTAACTCAAAAGTAAATATTTGAATCATTCTCTGATAGGATGCTGGAGAAATGAACTCAGGGCTTTTTGTGCTGGATTCAGCTGTCTGGGTCAGGAATTGATTCTCGATTGTCAGATTATCCTGTGCTTTTGCAATAGAGGATCTCTTTCTCCAAGGAGATTCTGCACATGCCTTATATATTTACCAAACCTTGCCTAAAAATAATCATTAAAGCCATCCTTGGTCTAAGCCTAGGAATACCACCCAGGAATGCCCTACCCTGCTAGAGTGAGGGCATTAAGAAGGATATAAACACATGTGGGCTGTGTTGAGAGTTTCGGCCTCATCAGAGTGTGTAGGCTTAATGAGTCAACCCTACAAACCACTTGGCACAGACCAGGTGAAAGATGAGAAATGCGAGCTTTGATGCCTGTGATATACATGAAAAGCAAAAAGCATGGTTTTTAATCCTGCCTCATTCGGATGTACAGCCACAAGTGTCTCCACGGTCATTGTTAATGTCACCGGCTACAGATTTCCTGCCGGACACATGGCGGCCGTGGATAACACTGACCTCAAGGAAGTTCCCCTACTCGGGCTGTTGCATTTTCAAAATCTATTGTTCCTTTTTAAAAAACATAAAAATACACGAAAATCTCACAAGTGATGCGTAAATACTGGCATTTGTCTTTTGAGGGAGAAAAGTATGTTTCAGAATGCTCACAATTTATATTTTAGAAAAATTTAATCAAGTATGAAATTTAACCAGATAAATCTGTCTTAACAGAGTTCTATTATGAAATATCAACACATATGGGGGACTTCCCTGGTAGTCCAGCAGTTAAAACTCCACACTGCCAGTGTAGAGGACAAGGGTTCAATCCCTGGTTGATGAACTAAGATCCCGCACGCCATGAGGTGCAGCCAATAAATAAAATAAAATTACTTTTAAAAAGAAATGTAAACAAGTATGGACATGTATGAAGAGAAAGGTCTGATTTTAAGATAAAACTATTATGGAAAATTATAGCTTATAGGCTTGTAGGAAGGTCTACCTTCCCCAAACCGGAGGAAGCAAGTGAGTTGGCTTTGGTAAAAGCTACAGGGAAATGTCATTTCAGTTATTCAGGGAAGCTGCACAGATAGTGATTAAGAGCAGAAGCTTCGGATCAGGCAGACCTGAGCGGGAATTCCAGCAATAGCTTAGTTCAGGAAGCTTTGGAAAGTAATCACTTAACTCTTCAGTTGGGCAGATGTCCACATCTATAAAATAGCAATAATAATCACACCTACCTTATGAACTAGTGTGTATTATTAGTGCAGGGTTGGTATCTAAAGTGTGCTTGCTTACCTGAGTTATTAACACATTCCCATGTATCAGATCAGTTCAGTCACTCAGTCGTATACGACTCTTTGCGACCCCATGAATGGAAGCACGCCAGGCCTCCCTGTCCATCACCAGCTCCTGGTGTTCACCCAGACTCACGTCCATTGAGTCAGTGATGCCATCCAGCCATCTCATCCTCTGTCGTCCCCTTCTCCTCCTGCCTCCAATCCCTCCCAGCATCAGAGTCTTTTCCAATGAGTCAACTCTTCACATGAGGTGGCCAAAGTACTGGAGCCTCAGCTTTAGCATCATTCCTTCCAAAGAAATCCCAGGGCTGATCTCCTTCAGAATGGACTGGTTGGCTCTCCTTGCAGTCCAAGGGACTCTTAAGAGTCTTCAACACCACAGTTCAAAAGCATCAATTCTTCGGCGCTCAGCCTTCTTCACAGTCCAACTCTCACANAGCCTTGACGGACTCCTTTTCCTATTTGAAACCAGTCTGTTGTTCCATGTCCACTTCTAACTGTTGCTTCCTGACCTGCATACAGATTTCTCAAGAGGCAGGTCAGGTGGTCTGGTAGTCCCATCTCTTTCAGAATTTTCCATAGTTTATTGTGATCTACACAGTCAAAGGCTTTGGCATAGTCAATGAAGCAGAAATAGATGTTTTTCTGGAACTCTCTTGCTTTTTCTGTGATCCAGCGGATGCTGGCAATTTGATCTCTGGTCCCTCTGCCTTTTCTAAAACCAGCTTGAACATCAGGGAATTCACGGTTCATGTATTGCTGAAGCATGGCTTGGAGAATTTTGAGCATTACTTTACTAGCATGTGAGATGAGTGCAATTCTGTGGTAGTTTGAGCATTCTTTGGCATTGCCTTTCTTTGGGATTGGAATGAAAACTGACCTTTTCCAGTCCAGAGTTTGGTAAATTCTCTGGTTGGATATAGCAGTGAAAAGAAGGGATGGTTCAAAAGACATTGTAAAAGAACTGTTTCAGTGTGTGTTGTAGGCTTAGCCATGGGTTGAAAGACAATCAAAGATGACTGAGTATGTGTTTCTTGGATGATTAAGAAGATTGTATAGTTTTAGATGTCCATCAGCAGATGAATGGATAAGAAAGCTGTAGTACATATACACAATGGGATATTACTCAGCCATTAAAAAGAATACATTTGAATCAGTTCTAATGAGGTGGATGAAACTGGAGCTGATTATACAGAGTGAAGTAAGCCAGAAAGAAAAACACCAATACCGTATACTAACACATATATGTGGAATTTAGAAAGATGGTAACGATGACCTTGTATACAAGACAGCAAAAGAGACACAGATGTACGGAACAGTCCTTTGGACTCTGTGGGAGAGGGGGAGAGGGTGGGATGATTTGGGAGAATGGCATTTAAACATGTATAATATCATATAAGAAACGAATTACCAGTCCAGGTTCAATGCAGGATACAGGATGCTTGGGGCTGGTGCACTGGGATGACCCAGAGGGATGGTACAGGGAGGGAAGTGGGAGGGGGGTTCAGAATTGGGAACATGTGTACACCTGTGGTGAATTCATGTTGATGTATGGCAAAACCAATACAATATTGTAAAATAAAAAATAATAATAATAAAAGATTATATAGTTTTAAAATGAATAGAAACATTGTGTTGATGTGCTAATTTTCAGTTTGGAAGATTAGAAAAAAACACCCATTTTGATAGGTTGAGAATGAAGAAATAATAGGTCCTCATAAGAGCTGCCCGTTTTGCTGTAAAGAAATGGAGCTTGATGGAAAGGCTGATACTAGAGGTGCAGATTTGTGATTGAATGTCATGTGTAGTTTTGGCAGAGTCATGTGAGAGACTCTCCAGAGTGACATCCAAAGTCCTTATCAGGTCACTGAACTTCTTTTAGATCTCCTCTCCTGACATACTTACTGTGGTCACACTGCACTTGCAGTTTCTGACATGTCTGAGCTCTCTCCAGCTGTGGGTCTTTGTTCTTACTCTTCCTTCAGCCCAGATCACTCTTCGCACAAATATCTGCATTGATTGTCCATTTCACTAAGAGATATCCTTTCGAACTAGTCTTTCTGAAATAGTACTACTTTCCCTTTTTTTCTAACTTGTTGCCCTATATAATTTTTCTGCACAGTACTTAGCACCTATTGTGTTATAAACTAATTTTCATGTTTATTGTTTGATCACTTATCTTCTCAGTAAAAGATAAGCTTTATGAAAAATAGGGACTTTGCTTTGTTCACTGCTCTATCTTCAGTGCCTGGGTTGTTGTCAGGCATACTGTAAGCACACAATAAAGATTTGGTTAATGAATGTCTTAATTTACTAAGGATAAAATTATCATAAAAGAAAAGTGTAGCACAAAGTTCACAGCATAAGGGAGCAGCTCAGTTCTAAGGAAGAGGCCCTAAGAAAGATTAATGAGTGATCAGAGTTGCAGGTAAAATCAGAAGTCTGTGTCACAGGACCCTGGGGGAGTGCCTCATGGGTAGGAAGCCAAGCGCATCACATGCAGCAAAGAAATGAAAATGAGAAAAACAAAAATATATCTGATGAGAAGAGATTTCAGGAGACCAGTAGGAACCAGCCTAGGTAAATGGTTAAGGAATATGTAATAAAGGCCAATTTTGTAAATAATGGTTTTTAAAGGGAGGGAAAGGAGCATTTAGTACATGTGCTTCTTGCTCTATATGTGTATTTATTATTTGTTCACCCTGGTATGCATTGATAAGCAACTATGAAAATGAGTAGAAATGATCACGTTGATACATGGAAGCTTGAGGTTTTTAAGTTGTAAATTAGAGTTAATACAGTGTAAATTGATTTTTCTAGTAGTGATACCTTTCCCTGGTGGCTCAGATGGTAAAGAATCTGCCTGCAGTGTGGGAGACCGGGGTTCACTTCCTGGGTTGGGAAGATCCCCTGGAGAAGGGAATGGCTACCCACTCTAGTATTCTGGCCTGGAGAATTCCATGAACAGAGGACCTGGTGGGCTACAGTCCATGGGCTTGCACAGAGTCGAACATGACTGAGCAACTTTCACTTCACTTAGACTTCAATGCTCAAGTGAAATATTTTGAAGTTTAATTTATGTTCAGTGAGTTTCATTTACTAGAAGGGTCTTTGTTTTATATATTAAAATACACATTTTATTAAAAAAATAATTTCCTTGGACATTTTGATACATACTTTGTGAAAAGAATCTAACATTATTTTGGAAGGAGTTTCTATTTTTGACTTTTATCATAAACATTTTCAGAGATACAGATAAGTAGAGAAAATAGCTTATTGAATTCTCATGACTGTTGTATGCCTAACAAAACCAAAAAAACACAAAACAAAACAAACACCTAGCTTGCCTAATGGTATATTAGATGTTTGCATGACTAGTACAACTCTTTTAGGAACTGCCTGTTGTTATTTTCACTATCTTAATCACTGTCCCACAATGACCACAATGTGTTTTAACCTGAAATTTCAAGTATGCACAGGGTGTGCAGAAAACAGTTGTTCTAGAAGACTCTTGAAGTGTTTATTTGTTTAATTAAAGCAGGATATGGTGGACCAACAAAATTGAAATATGTTGATGGGGAAAATATTGACTCTAAAATGTATTATTGGTAAATGGTGATGTCTGTGGTGACCATATTCATTGAAGAACAACGAATTGGGAGAGGTTCACCATAACATGTTGTGATTTCAAATATAAGTAGTATTCCATGTTACAACCAGTGTTCCATGTTACAAAGCAGTGAAGTTTATGATGATGAAAATGTCAGGATTTGATATATGTATCATAAAGTGAAAACCTCTTATAGAGTGGAATATAATGTTAATAACCTAGTCTTATTCCTGTCTTTTATAGAATTTTGTATGTTATAAAATAAAATGTGAGAACAACTTTTTTTTTCCTCTTCTGTTTGCTTATGTGGAGAAAGGTTTGTTGATTCTGGGTGATAGGTAAATGATTCAGACCCAAACAGCTAGAACCATGCAGTTGGACCAGTGCAAGTTTGGGAATCACTTTTTTTTATCATAAGTAGTTGAAAAATTTTATTATAGCTAGCTTTATTGGTATTGTAGTGTGTAAAATCCAGCAGTGAGAAGATCAGGAGGCTCTGCTGCCTTCCTGGCTATGTTCTTCCGTTTCTGCTTCTTATCTGAATCCACCTTTCCCCTACATGCCTGCTTGGAGAAACCAAAAATGCCAGGACCAGTATCCTACTAAGAGTAGTTCTCATCCCTGACCATCTCGTCCCCATGGTGTGCTCAGATTCAGGAGCAGACACACTGGGGCCTACCTCCCTCTCCAGACGTTGTTACCAGTGAAAATTATCCTGGTTTTCTTTTTAGGAGAAAAGATGTCACACAAGGGAGAACAGTCAAGCTTATTTGCTAAGTATGGGGAAGGCGCAGAGGAGGGAACAGCCAGGCCTGCCTTCTGCAGATGATTACTAACCTTTTTACAGGCAGTTTTCCTAACAGTATATTCTTTCCAGATAAGAATGGAATGTGGTTTCAGACAGACCTGGGGGTAAAGCCTTATATAGCTTCTTAAAACAAGCTAAACCAGCTGTGTGTTTGTGAGCAAGTTATTTAGCTAGTTTCGGTCTTGGTCTGCTCATTTATAACGTGGAGGATAATAACAGCTCTTAGGTTTGGCCTTCAGGTGATTAATATTTAGAAACCTCTAATGAGTACAGTGCCTGGAACATAGTGATCTCAGTATATATATCCTCTACTGATCTGCTGTCTACCGTGGTACCTGTCACACCTAAGCTGTTTTCCTCTTAGTGGAGTGAATAAATCTCTTTCAGGTTGATGAGTTGAGTCTTAATTGGGTACTATGATTTTCTGCTCCCTGGACAGTAAAAGCTTTACATAAAAGAAATATTCTTTTCCCCCTTAATAAAGAATGTTTGTAATAGTATTATAATATGGGGCTTTAAAAATAAACTCTCCTTATGGTCATTTTAACTCATAGTTAGCATTATTTAATTTTGTGATTTAATAATTAAATAGAATTTAATAATACTCCTTTGTTTTCCACACCATATGTTAGTAGAATTATTTTTAAAAGAATATAGTTAGCATTTAAATGGTTAAAACCCTTGAAATAAGACCTAATCTTTGAAATAAAATCTGAACAGGTGATATCCAAAAACTTTTTCTTGGTATGTATATTTTTTGTATGGGATCTTGCAGTTCCTCTATTTATTTTGCTTTCAAGTTTACAGAATAATTACAGCTTTGAATAAACTTGGTCACCTGTGGTTCAGAGTGGTTCTAAAAGTAGGTAGAACATTTGAGGTTCAGCTTATAATTTAGCTTGGTCAAGCTGGTTCTTTGAAAAGGTACGCAAAATTAATAAAGCCTTAGCCAGACTCTTTGGGAAAAGAAGGGAGAGGGCTAAAATCAATAAAATTAGAAATTAAGAAGAAGTTACAGCAGACACCACAAAAATATAAGAGAAAGGATCATAAGAGACTCCTGTAAGCAACTTTATGCCAGTAAAATGGAAAACCTAGAAGAAATGGACAAATTCTTAGAATGTACAATATCCTAAGACTGAACCAGGAAAAAAATAAAAAATGTAAACAAACCAATTGTATTTTAAATAGGGAAATTGAAAGTGTGATTAGAAAACTCCCAACAAAAGTCCAGAACTAGATGACCTCACAGACGAACTATATCAGAAGAGTTAATACTTATCTTTGTGAAACTTCCAAAAAATTGCAGAGGAAGGAACACTCTCAAACTCATTCTACGAGGCCACCATCATGTTGATATGAAAACCAGACAAACAGACAACAAAAAGAGAAAATTGGAGGCCAATATCATTGATGAACACAGACACAGAAGTCTTCAACAAAATACTAGCAATCTGAGTCCAACAGTACATTAAAAGGGTCATAACGTCATGATCAAATGGAGTTTATCCCATGGATGCAAAGGTATTTCAGTATCCACAAATAAATTCATATAATTATCTCAATAGATGCAGAAAAGGTTTTGACAAAATCATCCATTTATGATAAAAACTCTGGAAAGTGGGCATAGAGGGAACATACCTCAACATAATAAAGACAGTATATGACAAACGCATACCTCACATCATACTAAGCAGTGAAAAGCTGAAAGCATTTTGTCTGTGATCAAGAACAAGACAAAGATGTTCACTCTCGGTGCTTTTATTAACATATTTTTGGAAGTTTTAGCCACAGCAGTAAGAGAAGAAAAAGATATTAAGGGGATCCAACTTGGAGAAGAAGTCAAACTGTCACTGTTTACATGTAACATGATACTATATATAGAATATCCTAAAGATGCTACCAGGAATATATTTTACTAGAGCTCATCAATTAATTCAGTAAAGCTTCCGATACAACATTAATACTCAGAAATCTATAGCATTTCTATACAGTGAATTTAAAATAGATAACCTTTTTTTGGGGCTCCAAAATCACTGCAGATGGTGATTGCAGCCATGAAATTAAAAGACGCTTACTCCTTGGAAGGAACGTTATGACCAACCTAGATAGCGTATTGAAAAGCAGAGACATTACTTTGCCAACAAAGGTCCATCTAGTCAAGGCTATGGTTTTTCCAGTGGTCATGTATGGATGTGGGAGTTGGACTGTGAAGAAAGCTGAGCGCTGAAGAATTGATGCTTTTGAACTGTGGAGAAGACTCTTGAGAGTCCTGTGGACGGCAAGATCCAACCAGTCCATCCTAAAGGAAATCAGGACTGATGCTGAAGCTGAAACTCCAGTACTTTGGCCACCTCATGTGAAGAGTTGCCTCATTGGAAAAGACTCTGATGCTGGGAGGGATTGGGGGCAGGAGGCGAAGGGGATGACAGAGGATGAGATTGCTGGTTGCTATCACCGACTCAATGGACATGAGTTTGAGTGAACTCCAGGAGTTGGTGATGGAAGCCTGNCATTGGAAAAGACTCTGATGCTGGGAGGGATTGGGGGCAGGAGGCGAAGGGGATGACAGAGGATGAGATTGCTGGTTGCTATCACCGACTCAATGGACATGAGTTTGAGTGAACTCCAGGAGTTGGTGATGGAAGCCTGGTGTGCTGTGATTCATGGAGTTGGACACATCTGAGTGACTGAACTGAACTGAACTGAACCAATAAGGACTAGATCCTAATGCTGGTAAAGATTGAGAGATGGGGGTGACAATAGATGAGATGGTTGGATAACATCACCAACTCAATGGATATGAGTTTGATCAAACTCCAGGAGATAATGAAGGACAGGGAAGCCTTGTGTGCTGCAGTTCATGGGTTCACAAAGAGTTGGACACACCAAGGGACTGAGCAACAACAAACCAATAAGGACCTACTGTATAGCACAAGGAACTTGGCTCAGTGTTCTGTAATAATCTAAATGGGAAAAGAATTTGAAAAAAATGGATACTTATGGGTCTAATTGAATCACTTTGCCGTATGCCTGCAACTAACACATCATTGTTAATCAACTCTAATATAAACATTTTTTGAAAAAAAGAAAAATGTCGTGGGTTATGATATAATAAAAGTTAGCTACCTGACATTTTGTCTATTTCTCTGTATTAAATTGTTCAGCAATCATAGATAATGATTTGGTTAATACCTTTTTATAATCTCTNATTGTTAATCAACTCTAATATAAACATTTTTTGAAAAAAAGAAAAATGTCGTGGGTTATGATATAATAAAAGTTAGCTACCTGACATTTTGTCTATTTCTCTGTATTAAATTGTTCAGCAATCATAGATAATGATTTGGTTAATACCTTTTTATAATCTCTATCTGAAATTTCTTCCTTAAAAAAAAAAAAAAGAATTGTCCTACCTTGAGTTAAGAATCTTTACTAAAAGGAAAATATTCTTCTAAGTATTGATTAACCAGTTTACTATTAGCCCTTTCCCTTTTAAGAGTCCTCTTTAAAAGAGTAAGTGTTTTCAGACCTGCACTGTGTGCTGAAATCTTTCATGGCTTGTTTTTCTTCATTGTAGAGAGAATTGTATGATGTGTTCTGTTTCCATATTATGGCTAACATAAGAGAGCCCAGAGTGTTTCTACTTACCGGCTCACTTGTTTTGGTATGGTAATTTAAAGTTTCAAGTGTTTTAAGTTTGGAGTCAGCTGTTTAATTATTTTTGTTTTTCAGTTCAGTTCAGTCTCTCAGTCGTGTCCAACTCTTTGCGATTCCATGAATTGCAGCACGTCAGGCTTCCTTGTTCATCACCAACTCCCAGAGTTCACTCAAACTCATGTCCATCGAGTCAGTGATGCCATCCAGCCATCTCATCCTCTGTTGTCCCCTTCTCCTCCTGCCCCCAATGCCTCCCAGCANGTCGGACACGACTAAGCAACTTTCGCTCACTCCTTGTCCATGGAATAATTTAAAATGTTAAAGAATATTGGATGGCATGTAGCATCTGTAGAAAAACTGGACAAGCAGGCTGGCAGACTACACAGTTGGAAAAGAGCCCCAAATCTCATCACAGAGCAGGTTTAGTGAAAATCCTGCTGTTGTGCTGCTGGGTCCCAGATGGCCAACTGCATTGTTGCTGTGACCACTGGGAATGCTGCCTCTAAAGACTGCCTGTAGCTGCTCCCACTGCTGCTACTGTTTCCTGTTCCTAGTAGGTAGGAGAAGTGTGTTTCTTCACTGAACCTGCTTCTTCTTTAAAGTATAGAACAGGTATGGGTATGGGTCATCGTCATGGCTAGGTCATGGCCTTTCCTCCACACTGAAAGGATGCTAGAAAAAATGAGTCTGGCATTTTCAGTTTCTATGATGGGATGCAAACTCTGCCTCATTAGAAGGCAGATGCTGGGTAGTCAAAAGAATAACTGTGAATACAAAAATATTCAGCATCCAACAAGGTAAACTTTACAGTGTCTGGTATCCAAAGATTACCAGGCAAAGAAGTAGGAAAGCAGGATCCATAAATAAGGAAAATAATCAACTAGATGAAACTGACTCAGAACCAACATAGACCCAAGAATTACGAGATGAGGACATTTAAACAATTGTTTTAACTATATTCCACATGCTCAAAATCTAAGACACATAGAAAATCTAAAAATATAATAAAAGTAGAACTTCTAGAGAGGAAAACTATGACTGAGATGAAAAATACATTTTAGTATGAATGAATGATTAAATATGACAAAAGGAAAGACTACTGAATTTAAAACATAGCACTTGGGACTCAGACTCTGTGCTCCCAATGCAGGAGGCCCACTTTGATCCCTGGTCAGGGATCCCTGGTTTAATCCCACATGCTGCAACTAAAGACCCCACAGAGCCAAATAAATAAAGAAATATTTTAAAAAATAGCATTAGAAGGTGTACAAAGTGAAACTCTGGGAGAAAGAGAATGTAAAAATGTCAAATCAGTGTGCTGTGAGACAGCAAGTGGCCCAATATATCGTGGGGTCCCTGAAAGTAGATGCAGAAGAAATATTGGAAGAAATGATGGCCCCCAAATTTCCAAACTATGAAAACTATAAATCCATAGACCCAAGCTCAGTGAAAAATACACATAAGAAACATGAGGTAAACAGCACAAAACACACCATCAAGTTGCTCATCAGTTCAGTTCAGTTCAGTACTGTCATGTCTGACTATTTGTGACTCCAGGGACTGCAGCACACCAGGCCTCCCTGTCCAAAACAAACTCCCGGAGCTTAATCAAACTCATGTCCACTGAGTTGGTGATGCCATCCAGCCATCTCATCCTCTGTCGTTCCCTTGTCCTCCCACCTTCAATCTTTCCCAAAATTAGGGTCTTTTAAATGAATCAATTCTTCCCATCAGGTGGCCAAAGGATTGGAGTTTCAGCTTCAGCATCAGTTCTTCCAATGAATACTCAGGACTGATCTCCTTTAGGATGGACTGGTTGGATCTCTTTGCAGTTCAAGGGACTCGCAAGAGTCTTCTCCAACACCACAGTTCAAAAGCATCAATTCTTCGGCATTCAGTTTTCTTTATAGTCCAAAACTCACATCCATACATGACCACTAGAAAAACCATAGCCTTGACTAGATGGACCTTTGTTGGCAAAGAAATGTCTCTGCTTTTGAATATGCTGTCTAGGCTGGTCAGCACTTTCCTTCCAAGAAGTAAGCGTCTTTTAATTTCATGGCTGCAATCACAATCTGCAGTGATTTTGGAGCCCCCCAAAATAAAGTCNAGTTTTGTCCAACCCTCTGTGACCCCATGGAGAATCCATGGAATTCTCCAGGCTAGAATATTGGAGTGGGTAGCATTTCCCTTCTCCAGTGAATCTTCCCAACCTAGGGATCAAATCCAGATCTCCTATATTGCAGGCGGATTCTTTACAGCTGAGCCAAAAGGGAAGCCCTATAGATTTAATTAAAAAGTCACAAAATAACATATGATGATGAGGATGTGGAGAAGTGAGAACACCGATCCATTGCCAGTGGGCATATAAGATGATGGAAAATCATCTGGTGGTTCTTCAAAAGACTGAACATAGAGTTACCATGTGCACGCTAAGTTGCTTCAGTTGTGTCTGACTCTGTGAGACCCTATAGACTGTAGTCTGCTAGGCTACCCTTCTATGGGATTCTCTAGGTAAGAATACAGGAGTGGGTTTCCATGCCCTCCTCCAGGGGATCTTCCCAACCCAGAGATTGCACCCTTGTCTCTTCTGTCTCCTACACTGGCAGGAAGGTTCTTTACCACTAGTGCCACTACCCAGCAATTCCACTCCTAGAGAACAATTTAAGAGAAACGAAAACATATGTCCTCACAAGTCAGTTCAGTCGCTCAGTCATGTCCAATTCTTTGCAACCCCATGGCCTGCAGCATGACAGCCCTCCCCGTCCATTGCCAACTCCCGGAGTTTACGCAAACTCATGTCCATTGAGTCGGAGATGCCATCCAACCGTCTCATTGTCTGTCGCCCCCTTCTCTTCCTCCCTTCAATCTTTCCCAGCATTTTTCAGATGAGTCAGTTCTTTGCATCAGGTGGCCAAAGTATTGGAGTTTCAGCTTCAACATCAGTCCTTCCAATGAATATTCAGGACTGATTTCCTTTAGGGTGGACTGGTTGGATTTCCTTACAGTCCAAGGGACTCTCAAGAGTCTTCTCCAACACCACAGTTCAAAAGCAACACCACAGTTCAAAAGTCCTCACAAAAACTTCTACATAAATATCCATAGCAGCAATATTCATAACAGCTCCCAAAGTAGAAACAACTCAAATGATTCATCTAATAAAGGATAAACAAAATGTGATCTGTGTGCTATACTAAGTCACTTTACTTGTGTTTGACTCTTTGCCACGCTATGGATCATAGCCTGTCAGGCTCCCCTGTCTATGGGATTTTCTAGGCAAGAATATTGTCATGGGTTGCCATGCCCTTCTCCAGGGGATCTTCCTGACCCAGGGATCGATCCTGCCATCTCTTATGTCTCCTGCATTTGCAAGCACATTCTTTACCACTAGCACCACCTGGGAAGTCCTTATGATGTGTGTCTATGTATGTCTACTATATGATTCCATTTACATGAAATGTCTAAAACAGGCAAATCTATTGAGACAGAAATTAGATTAACCACTTGGGGTGGTAAAGTTGGGGTAAAATGGAGAGTGACTGATAAATACAATTTATAACAAAATGTGCACAAGCATACAATATTAACTTTATCTACAGCAATAGGCTAGTTTATTGTGTGTGTTATGTGTTAGTCACAGTTGTGTCTGACTCTTTGCGACCCCATGGACTATAGCCTGCCAGGCTCCTCTGTCCATGGAATTCTCCAGGCAAGAATACTAGAGTGGGTTGCCATTTCCTTCGCCAGGGGATCTTCCCAACCCAGGGATTGAACCCGGGTCTCCTGCATTGCAGGCAGATGCTTTATCATCTAAGCTACTAGGGAATCCCAGTCTAGTTTACAACATTCCTTTAATGTTAAATATCATGATCATGTAAGAATATGAAATAGAGAAAAATAGAGATCTTTATAATGACAAAAGACATTAATCAGATATCAATGTATATGAAGAGAATGTAAGGATGAGGAAGAAGTGGCAATATTTGGGAGAAGATAAAACTTGATGGAAGAGGTAATTGGTTAAATAGCAGCTCTCTCATGAATAAACATACTGTTTCAAAAAGGCTCTTTTCTCTTAAGTAGCTGCTATTTTGTCAGGCAGTTTTCAAGGAGTTTTACATACATTATCTTTAGTTCTCACACAATAGGTTTTTACAAATGACAGCTTTTCAAAAAGGTAATTTTCACATAACAAGTATACGGTGGAGTTAAAGACTAAAATTCAGGAATGCTTACCACATAGTTCTATGTTGATTATTATAAAAATGTGTGAACCACAAAACAAATTTTATTAAAACATCTTTTGCATATCATTTGATTCAAAATGAAGAGGAGAGAATTGAAATGTGTGGTCAAAATCATTAATCTGTGAATAGATTCCAAAGTTCTGAAGGAAAATTTCTGAGGTTTCCTAAATATTGAAAGTGAAATTCACTGAGTCGTGTCCAACTCTTTGCAACATGAACTATACAGTCCATGGAATTCTCTAGGCCGGAATACTAGAGTGGGTAGTCTTTCCCTTCACCAGGGGATCTTTCCAACCCAGGGATTGAACCCAGGTCTCCTGCATTGCGGGTGAATTCTTTACCAGCTGAGCCACAGGGGAAGCCCAAGAATGCTGGAGTGGGAAGCCTATCCCTTCACCAGCATATTTTCCCAACCCAGGAATCGAACCGGAGTCTCCTGCATTGCAGGCAGATTCGTTACTAACTGAGGTATCAGGGAAGCCCTCTTAAATATTAAATCTTAAAAAAAAAAAAAAAAAGAAAAGCACCTCAGATCACATTAGCAGGTTTCCCAAGTGAAAGTAAATTTTTTTTAAAGTCCTTTTTGGATAGGTATCATTAAAGACTTATTTTTCATTTAATTCCTTAAAATTGATTGGATGAGGTCAGTCAATGGAGAATCTTGGTCATATTTATGAAAAACCTTAAGAGATTTTTTTCTCTCTCTGATTGCAAAATGTATCATTCTCTGGTGGCTCAGATGGTAGAGAATCTGCCTACAATGGAGGAGACCTGGGTTTGATCCCAGGGTCAGAAGGATCCTCTGGAGAACAAAATGGCAATCCACTCCAGTAGTCCTGCCTGGAGAATTCCATGGAAAGAGGTGGCTGAGAGCTATAGTTCATGGGGTTGCAAAGAGTCAGACATGACTAGAGTGATTAACACTACATAAGTATCTTCTTAGCTCAATATACTGCAGCAATATCCCTTATGTAGTTAATGTCTTAAACAATATATACTCAAACACTGCATTCACCCTTAAGCTTCAGATTAGATACTAAAGGAAGAAAAAGACTAGGCTTAAGAGGATTTTTAAATTATTTAAAGGTTTGCAGTTATTTGTTAACTGTTCATGTTATACAGAAAAATGACTGTTTCTCCCCAATGGAGAAGTAAACCAGCAATAGGATTTTGACAAGAAGATTTGCATGATTCCAATTAGGACTTAGGTCATGAAGAGTAATAAACATATTGATTATAATCTCCTGTTTGTGTGAGCCTCTTAGAACATGGAGTCTCTGATGAGATCATACCTTTCATTACACAAGCATCTGGTTCTAGAATACCTCAGTTTGATTCAGATAGGCTGATTTAGACCGGACTATGCTGATTAGAGGGGAGAAAAAGGGTGGGCTCCAATCAGAGGAGTCAAAGCTTAAACCAGAACTTTACCTTTAGGGATTGATTTATTTAATATGTTGCAAATTTATAGAGTTTGATTCATTCACCTCAGAGGAACCTCAAACAATTTCCAGATAAGCAAAACGTCCAAAATGTCTTTGAGAACAGACATGTATGTCTTTTAATAGAAGGGGGCGGGGATCTTTTTGCTTTCCAATTTGGCAATGATATATTCTCTTTGGCCAGCAGAGTAGAGATACTGTGGATTAAGATGAAAGGTACAAACAGCGAAAGGTAGATCATAGGAAGCAATCACAGGGTGATGAGAAGACAGAGCAGGAAATGCTGATTTAGATAAATGAGGCATATTAAAGGTTAAAATGTCATTTATGAGGATTCTTACCCCAAAAGAATTTATCTTAAAGTCTAAAATAGATTGACATAAAAGCACAAGGTTTTTAAAAAATACATAGTCACACAAGTACAGTCTAAAACCTCTTATTTTAAAAAAATATTGTGTAAGAAGGACGTTAATTAAAAGCTCTCCCCACACCCACACCAAAATAAATTCTACAGAGAAGAATAATGCTGGAGAAGGACATCCCTGAGTTTCAGCTTCCTTATCTATAAAAATCACAGTAAAAATACTTGCTAGTTTGAACTTGTGGCCTCTGAGATTCTTTCCAAATTATTTTTATGATTCTAGGTAAGATAAACTCATTGTAAGTTCAAGATGTCACATTTAGCAGAAGGATATGAATTTTAACAAGGAATGAAAAGGCTTCGATGCGATGAGCCACTAAGGCTGAACTATTGTGCAGTCTGACAGGTTTGTGACGGACACATATGTATGTATTAGGAGGGAGAGATTTCCCCCAGCCCTTAAATCACACTGCCATTACCAAAGCAAATTCTCACAAGGAATTCTCAACCTTAGCTGTGTATTAGAATCTGGGGAGCTTTAAAAAATCCTGAAGTCCAGGTCATGTCACAGGCCAATTAAATCAGGATCTCTGGGGATGAGACCTGCACATCAATGTTTTTAAAGCTCCAAGGGGGATTCCTTGTGGACGGTGATGAGTACCACTGCCTCCTGCTTTCATGTTACAGGTTCTAGTTTTTCCTTGATCCCCATTCATGTCCCTTCTCCCTTCTTAACCACTTGTTTTCTAGACTTTGGCTTCCAGCAAAAGACACAAGGTAATAAACAACAGCTTCAAATAGATTATGTAGCTCTGACAATTATGCACAGCTCTGACAATTGCATAAGGTCAAATTCTTATAGTAAATTATATCTATATCTATATTCCTAGAGCTCGGCTTTTCTGATTGGAACCCTGACCCATTTGTGGCCTAGGGCTGGGTAAATAGAATCAACAGGCTTTGCTATCTTGGCCATGACTTCCCTTTGTCTATTGGCAGGGAAATCCAAGATCTGACAATACCAGATCTTCACTGAGCTTTTGACAGCAACCTCCTAAGCCAGAGCAGTGACTCTCCCTCTGTTTTCCATTGTCTCTGTCCCTGCCCATTACTGCCGCGCAGTGCTGTGTCCTGTACGTTTACCACTCAACGCAACCAACCACAATCAGCTTTTCCAATCACCTTTTTCTGAGACCCCCTTTAACTCTTTCTCTGATTTTTGTCATGCCTCTGACTTTTGTGCCATCTCGTCAGATGTGTGTGATATTACCACTCTTCTCATTTGTGCCACTTCCTATTCTTTGTTAAAATCTTAATTCTTGAATTTAGAATGCAATAATTCTTATATCTCTTCCTATCTATATCAGACAAAGTTAGGAATGCAATAGAGGCTCACTGAATAACTGTTGAAACTAATAGATTTTTATTGAAGGTCCGTTGTTTATTTATTACTATACCTGTTATGTTAGAATGAGGCTGGCAGTTTACCAGCTTTAAAGAGCACCATAGTATTAACCCAGAGCAACTCTGTCTGCTTTTAGGACACATGAACACCCACAGACCTGGCTAATATATTTGTGAATTAGTTGTAGAAAGATAACAAATATATATACACTCTGCAAAACACTATAGCCTTAGAATTTTGAAAAGGAAGAAAAAATTTTATATCTAATCACTCAATAATAGAAAATAATTTTCTTTGAACAATTTATTTTAGCTTTCTATTTTTAGAGCAACATTAATAATATGTTTTCAAAAAAGCATATTATGATAGTATGTTATACGACATATTTCATTTAGCCTCATTTTTAAGTCTGAAGTGATCAACTTGTTTTTAAAAGCTATAGCTGCAAGTAAGGGGAGTATGCAAAACTCACAAACTTGACACTTGAAAATCAAAACTTTAGAGATACAAAATGTTTCAATTCAACAAAAATTATGTACAGTTAGATCTTTATTCCATATGTAAAATTTTACAGGCTGCTCAATTTTTACTTAAAAGAATAAGAATTTTGCAATAAAATCTAATTTTTAATGCCCACATAACATTTTATTCCATAAATGTAGTCAGTTTACTTAACCCATCTCCCATTGTACAACATTTGATTACAATTAATGGTTTACTCCTTCACTGTTCATGGGAACGTAAATTGGTATAGCCACTGTAGAGAACAGTATGGATGTTACTTAAAAAACTAAAAATATAGAGCTATGATACGATCCAGCAATCATACTCCTAGGCATATAGCTGGAGAAAATCATATTGCAAAAATATACATGCACCTCAATATTCATTGCTGTACTATTTACAATAGCCAGGACATGGACACATCTTAAACATCCACTGACAAAGGAATGGAGATACAGGATGTTTGGGGCTGGTGCACTGGGATGACCCAGAGGGATGGCATGGGGAAGAAGGTGGAAGATGGGTTCAGGATTGGGAACATGTGTATACCTGTGGCGGATTCATGTTGATGTATGGCAAAACCAATACAATATTGTAAAGTAAAAAAAAAAAAATTAAAAAAGAAGATATGGTATTTATATATATATAATGAGATATTACTCAGCCATAAAACATGAATGAAATGATGCCATTGCAATAACATGGATGGACATAGAGATTGTCATATTGAGTGAAGTAAGTCAGAGAAAGACAAATAACCATATGATATTGGTTATATGTGGAATCTAAAAAAATGGTAAAGNTTAAAAAAGAAGATATGGTATTTATATATATATAATGAGATATTACTCAGCCATAAAACATGAATGAAATGATGCCATTGCAATAACATGGATGGACATAGAGATTGTCATATTGAGTGAAGTAAGTCAGAGAAAGACAAATAACCATATGATATTGGTTATATGTGGAATCTAAAAAAATGGTAAAGTGAACTTATTTGTGAAACATAAGTTGAGTCACAGTTGTAGAAAACAAGCAGGGGGAAAGGAGTGGGGAGGAATAATTTGGGAGTTTGGGGTCGACATACACACTACTATACATAAAATAGATAACTAATAAGGACCTACTGTATAGCACAGGGAACTCTGATACTCTGTGGTGACGTGTATGAGAAAAGAACCTAAAAGAGAGTGGATATATGTATATGTATAACTGAACCAGTTTGCTATACAGCAAAGACTAATACAAAATTGTAAATCAGCTATACTTTAAAATTTTTTAAATAAAAAAGATAAAACAAGTTATGGTTCAAAAATGTATCTGTTCATCAGTCTTTTTGACCATGATTTTAATAATAACCTTAGGATAAAAATTTTAAGGCAAAGCCACTTAAAACGTACGTGCATTTTAAAATGTTTCATACATATTTCCAGCTTTTTCTTAGAAAGGGTATACCAATTATATCTTCATCAATAATTTATCCTCTTTATTTTGCCAAGTTGTTAAGCCCAATTATATAAAATTATTTTCACTTGTATTTCCTCTAACCTACAGTTCCAAAGACAATACAAATTTTTATATCTCAAGATAACTTGTGGTTTGATAGGCAGAAGGATGCATTTTTTTCATCAAACTTTTAGTTTACAGAATTCTTTTATATGCAAAAAATAAATAGTGATAGAAAACACTGATTTCACAAAAGGGGGAGAAAGCAGCATAATTTTGAAATGAGAGTAATGAAAGCCAAAGAAGTGGGAAGAATTGCAGAACAATGATTCTTCCCCCATCCCCAAATCAGTGGTGGACAGCGAGGAGAGAGATTTGCCTAAAGTGGGGATTAAGTTGCTCTGGATGTCAGACTGTGTGAACACTTTGGCTTGGACTCTGCAAGTATTAGATGTTATAATTAACAGGGCATCAAGCCAAACATTATACATCCAAGGCTGATAAAGGAAGTTAGAGTAGAAATTGGAGAAGTGTCAGTAGATAATTTCACAACTTAGTTGAGCTCAAAATGAGATCCCTGAAGATAAAGACAATAATTAACATAACCATATTATGATAAAAAGGGAGAAGGCTGGCGAATTACTCAGAATTACACATCAGTCTATTTGAACCTTATTGGGAGAGAAACTGCACAAGTCTTTTAAGGAGTCCAATAGAGCTCTACCTGGCAAGCCCATGGTTTGAGGGAATGGAGCCCCTTGCTCTCATTATTTTGGCTCATTGGAATTTTTTGATGATATATTACAGCAAAGCTGTGAAGTCATTTTCAGAAAAGAGGAATCATACAGCATGTGCTATTTTTGCTTCATTTGTGTGGGTCTGGTGCTGCGATACTGCCTACTGAGAGGAGACATCATTTGTAATCATATACAAGCTGTGAATAATCTGGATCCTTCTGAAGTGGTTTGTATGAGGAAATGCTTTTTAAGTTTCCAAAACTCTTGTTTAAGAAAAATCTTCTTCTACCAGTGGGGACTGTCCCTCTATAAAGTCTTGAGAACATGGCTATTTTGAGATGATGGACTAGCGTAGCAAATGTATGAGGTGGCTGGTAGGCAGTCTCAACCTACCAGCTCCTCCAGTGTCTCTGGGGACCTCTAAGAAGCATCACAGCCTGGAGGCTTGATTATTGCCCAAAGTTCAAAGAAGGGAAAGAAAACACAAGAGGGGAGGATCTAAATGACAGAAGAGAGAGAATGTATAACCAATATGTTACACAGGAAGGCTTTGAAGGACATGCCCTTCCACCCTCTCTTCACTCATTTTGAGTCTTTCTTACACTGTATCTAAGTTCCCCCGAACCCACAAAACTGGGCAGAAACTTTCTGAGCCAATTATTTGCTTGACAATTCTTTTCTCACATGCGAGGAAATAGAGAACAACCTGTCATTTCCTGCTTTAGACACTGCTGGGCGAAGAAAAGAAGCCCAACACATGTAATTAGCTTTCAAGTATACTTTTCAAGGGCATAGGGGTAAAGAATTCGCCTGCCAATGCAGAGATGCAAGTTCAATCCCTCGGCTGGGAAGATCCCCTGGAGAAGGAAATGGCAACCCAGCTCCAGTATTCTTGCCTGGAAAATCCCATGGACAGAGGAGCCTGGTTGGCTACAATCCATGGGTCACAAAGCATCAAACACGACTAAGCACACACTTTTCAACAGAATAAATATAATGTAAGATTTTTTTTTAAATGTCAGCAATCAATAATCTGCCTGAGACAGTGGTCACACCCTACTGTTTCATGGGCTTTGGCTTGGCCAATCTAGCAACTTTCTAGTAAAAACAAAACCAAACAAAAAGACAAAACCTGTTTAAATATTTGAGTCCCTATCCTTATTCTGAAGCTATTTGGATTGCTTCTAATATAGCCTTTCTACCCTAGTTTAGAATAATTTCCTGTAATCCAGACGTAGTGGTTGTAAAACTGAATAACCACAGAACATTTACAAGCCCCTTGAATGACCCATTCTGCCTGGAAAAAGGTTTCCTTCCTTTGGCAGCATCTCTGAAGCCATGATCTGGGCATCCTTGGACAGAACATGCTGTCCTGGCTTAATGGGCACAGGGTGAACAAGATTCTCAGTTGCACCTGCATGTCCAGATGGTGCCCATAGTTTGTATTTATTTTCAGAAACCAAGGACAGTGTTACTCCACTTTACTGAACCACAGCCCCAGTTGTGGGAAATCATGGAGATCAAATGTATTGGCCTAAAACTAGCTTTCCAAACCTCTGGGAAGAACATGTCTTTTCTGTCCTAGTTGAGTGGACACATTTCCTTGCTTCAAATGGGGTCATGCAACAACAATTCCTGTGGTAGCTTCCTTTAATAATCAATACATTTTTCTGGGTATACCTGGCTCTGTCTGAATTCCTAGGGTAGATTAACACTTTAAAGTGGATAAAAGAAGGAAATTACAGTCACTGTGCTAAACTGAGTCTGATGCTACCAACCACCCTTTGTCATTGTCAAGAGGTGACACAGAAGGTGAGAAATGGGAGGACTTCTCAGGATTGCTTACGTTCCCCATTAAATTAATAATGAAAGACTTCAGGATCAATTTAAAAGCAGAAAAGCATACTTTAGCTAGTAGGAATGTTTCTACAATTAGGCAAAGCAAGTAACTGTGCATGTTTAATTACCGTAAGTTTTCTTCACCCTGTCAGCATGGAGAATTGGTTTTTCTAGCTTTGTACTTTCACATGACATCTCTTTCTATGCTGTATCTTAAACTAAACATGTTCTCATAAGATTGCCACAAGTTTCTTATGCTACTAATGAGTAATACGCGGTTTAAAGATGAGTACAATTTGTCATTAGATCTACAACTGCTGCTGCTGCTGCTACTGCTAAGTCGCTTCAGTCGTGTCCGACTCTGTGTGACCCCATAGATGGTAGCCCACCAGGCTCCCCCGTCCCTGGGATTCTCCAGGCAAGAACACTGGAGTGGGTTGCCATTTCCTTCTCCAATGGATGAAAGTGAAAAGTGAAAGTGAAGTCGCTCAGTCGTGCCCGACTCTAGTGACCCCATGGACTGCAGCCCACCAAGCTCCTCCGTCCATGGGATTTTCCAGGCAAAAGTATTGGAGTGGGGTGCCATTGCCTTCTCCAGATCTACAACAGTGCTCAGTAAATGGTAAGCTTTCACTGAAAATCTGTTGCTATCTCACTGGTATGTTTTTGGGATATCAAGCGACTCATCCTTCTCTCGTATACATTTAAATCTTTTCTATCCTTAACACCAGTCATGCCACTTGATTTCCCAAGAATAAAATTTCATTTCTCTAGGCTTGGAAGATTCTCAATATTTAACCATGTCTAACTGAAAATGCAAATACATATAAGGGGAGTGAACCCAAGGTCTCCTCTTCTGGCAATGTGTTCCTGCTCTCCCAGGGTATTTCTCTTCTTCAGGTCCTTGCTTTCCTAGTATCTTCTTTATTATCTGAAGATGCATGCAGAAGATAATTAGGATATTTTGTTTTCCTTTGCATGGAGATTAAAATAGCTGGCAATTTGTTTTAGTGTATTAGGTCAAAGAATTTGCTCTAGATCTTCTTGAAATTTTTGATTTGTGACTTTGACGCATCTGTATCTTAAAAACCAAATGCTACTTGGCTTTTTGAAAGTCCAGGATAATTTCATATTTGCATAATTAGCTTAAATAGTGAGTAGCTGAGCCTTTCTCTGAAAGCCTTCACCATTTGAACTACCATGGTGTTCCTTTTTGGTATTTGGAGAAAGAACATTAATTTTTATAAAACCCCAAAAGACAAAAGATCAGTCAAAGCAGTTATGGTCTATATCCTCCTATTATGCATAGGAATTCAGTGTTAGAAAGAAGGGAAAATTTCACAATTTTCAAAAATTTATACTCCAACTGCCTTAATCCACAAGGGAAATGTCAGGACTGCAATGCAGGAGGAGACCTGTTTCTAATTCACATCCCTGTTTGTGGATGTGATGCCTTTTAAAGTTCAGAGAAATTCATCCCCTTACTCCCAGCTTCATTGTGAAGTCTTTGAGTGTTCTCCACTCCTCTGTGTCTCTTTCAAGAATAATTAGCACCCTCATCAATTTCCCTGCCGCTGCTCATTTGACAAAAGAGTGCCATTTGAGTGAAATGTTTGCATTCTCTGCTGAGCGGAATTTGGGGGTGGTTTCTAATTCTATAGGTTTCAGAGCAGTGATGCTCCCAAGAGAGTCATAAGTGAATTTGTGGTAACACAAGCAGTTTTTGACGACCAGCAGTGTTTGAATTGGCCTTTCATTTCAGTGATTAACAGGTGTGGTGCCGAAGCCTTTGGTTTCAGCTTCACTTACTTCAACAGCCTGCTTCTGCTTTGCTACCAGCTCTAAGAAACAATAGCTTCAGACTTACAGAAGAGCAACTAGGCTTCCACACATTAAGATTATTTCAGAAATGATTTAGGTAGAAAAGTCTAACCCACAGCACTAAATGGGCACTATTTCCCAGCTTCTTACTTTCACAACCTTATCAATAGAATAACTTATTTTAAACTAGGTGTCTTAACTAAACAATCTCTTTTAATATCAGCACTACATAACAAATTATGACCATTAATCAATAAGACCAATCCCGAATCATTAGCGTGAGTATGAGCCATCTTCCTGAATTTCTTCCTTTTTTCTCCATGTGCCTGCGCTTGGACAATATACTTCTAGAAAGTTTCCTCTTGCAAGTGATGATCAGAAAGGAGGGTGGGAGGATGTAAACATAATAATTCATGTTACTGTTTGTTTTCAAGTAGCCTAAAAGTTGGTTTGAAGGGTTAACCAAAAAATAAAAAAGGAGTTTTTGAAGAGGTAGGATAATGCAATGCTCTCGAAAGGTTTTCCCAAATTGCACTGGTGTCCCTTCAGTTATCTGGAGTATCTACTGTACACTGAGTATTGCAGCTGGCTCTGGGTGAAATGCCAGGAAAAAAACCACATTGTTTCTGCCTGTTTGGGAATGAGAGACAGGCCAGTGACACATGAAATAAAGAGTAATACAAATAGCTAAAAGGGTTAGGAAACTGAAAATAAACGGATTGGCCCCCTGGAGCAGAGACTGTCAGAAAAGTTATGGCACTGAAGGCAGAGGGCGCAGAGACAAGAAGGATCGAGTACGTGCGCCAACGGGTGAGGCTGAGTGAGCCGCACAAGCCAAGGAGAACGCCACTCAAGTGGCCGTGGACCCTGTTACACTTAGGTTTGGGATAATGGCATTTGTAGTGAGAGAACTGAGGCAGAGAAAGCTTTTGTGCACTTCCTTATTGCAATCTGGATTAGACTGGATGTTCAGCATCAGCTAAAGCTCACTTTTGAAAGAACAGTTGGAAGTAGTAACATGAACAATCAAGGAAGTGCTCCAAATCGACTAACTTGTGATTGGTTTTTCTGCAATAAGTACTCGTTCAGTCAGTGTCCAATTCTGCAACCCCATGGACTGTAGCCCACCAGGCTCCTCGATCCATGGGATTTTCCAGGCAAGAATACTGGAGCAGGTTGCTATTTCCTACTCCAAGAGTCTTTTTAGTTATTCTAGGGCTGATATTAATCAAAATAGTAGATTGAATCTAATGAATTCACTTTTGCTAAGTTGCTTCTGTCATGTCTGACTCTTTGTGACCCCATGGACTGTAGCCCACCAGGCTCCTCTGTCTATGGGATTTTTCACGCTAGGATCCTGGAGTGTCCTTTTGCCATTTCCATTTCCAGGGGNGCTAAGTTGCTTCTGTCATGTCTGACTCTTTGTGACCCCATGGACTGTAGCCCACCAGGCTCCTCTGTCTATGGGATTTTTCACGCTAGGATCCTGGAGTGTCCTTTTGCCATTTCCATTTCCAGGGGATCTTCCTGACCCAGGGATTGAACCCACATCTCTTATGTCTCCTGCACGGCAGGCGTATTTTTACCACTGGCGCCACCATATTAATCAAAATAGTAGATTAAAACTAATGAATTCACTAGAGCTCCAACTAACTTCAAATGTTACTGAGTCACCGTAGCCATCCACGTCTCCAAATGATTCACCTTAAATAATTATAAGGCAAAACTATTACCTGAGATGTGATCAAATCCAGAAACCTAAGACAGGAAACCTACAGATTCAAGGTTATTGACATATTCCATTCCTTATCATGACACTTGAAATCCTGAAGAAATAGGGACTTCTTATTCACAAGTTTATGGAATTCACTGGAGCCAAGGCTGACCTTGTAATCCCTGCAGTCAGTCTTCAGAGAGTTCTCACCCACAATATAACTGTTTGATAGCAGACTTGTCATTATAAGATCTGGACTTAAAGTCGAAATTTACGACCAGCACAATATTCATGATATGCACTGCAGTGTGACTTTAAGCTTTGATATAGCCTGACATTCACTGGAGGATATTTTTTTAAAGGCAAAACTTGGCTTTAGTTTTAGTCATTGGTGCTTTGTTATCTAAAACAGAAGAAAGCATTTATCAATGCATCAATCAAGGTTTTGGGGATCTCAGAATGTAAAATTACTTAAGGGGACTCAGGGGAGCCATCCCAAACTGTCTACCTAAAATGACTTCAATGTTATTTTTATTTTTTACTGTGAATACTAAAGTTATCTGATTATAGCGACTTTGCTTTATACTTACTCAGGAACAGATTCATGACCCTGCTTTCAAGCTGAATTTAAACCTTAGAGAGATTCCAAAGTATAAATAGAGCATCATAATCAATACCACCCTTTTATAAGACTCTAGGAAATAAATTAGAAATTCCATTCTTCTAAAATGAAACATAAATTAATGAGATTTTCAAAACACAGTTTAAATGATGTATTCTGGCTGCATCTTCAGGGTTGTTTCCAAAACTCAGAAATTAAACTATAGTGTATTTTATTGAGAACACTGCATACTTTGGAACCGGTAGGAACACACGCTACAGCTTTTTAGGTATCATTTTCATGTTAATTTATTCATTTTACAAATATTTATTTAGCACTTATTATGCATCAAAGATCATGAGAGATGCCAGGACACAAAAGGAAATGGGAAGGAAAACTATTTTTGTCACAATCCATTTTCTCATTATCTCAAGATACTAACATTTTAGACTGTTGAGTCCATTATTCTTTTTTACCCACACAGAAGTTAAAGACTGTTTCAGTCAGAATCTAAATAAAGATTTCAGCTAAACATAGGGATGGTTAATATAGGTTGCTTATTAATAAAAAGTTGGAAATAATTAACATGCTTCCCAACCATTTTAAGATTGGTGTTTCAAGTGTTGTTCAGTCACTCAGTCATGTCCCACTTTTTGCAGCGCCATTGACTACGGCACGCCAGGCCTCCTTGTCCTTTCCCATCCCCCAGAGCTCACTCAAACTCCTGCCCATCGAGTTGGTGATGCCATCCAACCATCTTGTCCTCTGTCATCTCCTTCTCCTCCTGCCCTCAATCTCTCCCAGCATCAGGCCCTTTTCAAATGAGTCAGTTCTCATCAGGTGGACAAAGTATTGGAGTTTCAGCTTCAGCATCAGTCCTTCCAATGAATATTCAGGACTGATTTCCTTTAGGATGGACTGGTTGGATCNCCTCCCAGCATCAGAGTCTTTTTCAGAGTTCTTTTCAATGAGTCAGCTCTTCACATGAGGTGGCCAAAGTACTGGAGTTTCAGCCTCAGCATCAGTCCTTCCAAAGAACACCCAGGACTGATCTCCTTTAGGATGGACTGGTTGGATCTCCTTGCAGTCCAAGGGACTCTCAAGAGTCTTCTCCAACACTACAGTTCAAAAGCATCAATTCTTCAGCACTCAGCTTTCTTCACAGTCCAACTCTCACATCCATACATGACCACAAGAAAAACCATAGCCTTGACTAGACGGACCTTTGTTGGCAAAGTAATGTCTCTGCTTTTTAATATACTGTCTAGGTAGGTCATAACTTTCCTTCCAAGGAGTAAGAGTCTTTTAATTTCATGGCTGTAGTCACCATCTTCAGTGATTCAGAAAATAAAGTCTGACACTGTTTCCACTGTTTCCCCATCCATTTCCCATGAAGTGATGGGACCAGATGCCATGATCTTCATTTTCTGAATGTTGAGCTTTAAGCCAGCTTTTTCACTCTCCTCTTTCACTTTCATCAGGAGGCTTTTTATTTCCTCTTCACTTTCTGTCATAAAGGTGGTATCATCTGCATATCCGAAGTTATTGATATTTGTCCCGGCAATCTTGATTCCAGCTTGTGCTTCTTCCAGTCCAACGTTTCTCTTGATGTACTCTGTATATAAGTTAAATAAGCAGGTGACAATATACAGCCTTGACATACTCCTTTTCCTATTTGGAACCAGTCTGTTGTTCATGTCCATTTCTAACTGTTGCTTACTGACCTACAGATTTCTCAAGAGGCAGTTCAGATGGTCTGGTATTCCCATCTTTTTCAGGATTTTCCACAAACCCTGAAGTGTGGTAAAATATTCTCCTCTCCAGATGTTGACCTGTCACTTGAATATTGTGGACTGGTTCTTGGTAGCCACTTGTTCTTTTATAGTTTCAGTCTAATGGATAATATTTAGAAGTTTGATTCATTTGTAGAGTAGTTAATACTGAGGCCTATGACATATAGATTTATTTCTATTCTTCAAGTCCATAACTACATGTAACATTTTTGTTGAACTAGAGGTCTCAAGAAGACCTGAATAAAACCTTTTTTCTATTAGTGAAATGTTACTTTACAATTACACAGAATGATAAAAAATAGAGCTTGGTATGTGCTGTAAGCTTGTAGAGTTTCTTACTCATTTTTCTACTTTCTATGCCCAGAATCTTACATAACAATTGGCCCATAATTGGCATTTCATATATACTGTTGAGTCCATAAATCCTTAGCATATTTAGTCAGAACAACTTGTGTATAACTACTTATGTCATTATATTATTATTTTAATATTTTTCCAAAATCATCCTATACATAAATACAAATGTTTCAATCTTTTAGAAATAATTATTTTTTACTGGTCTACTTGGGAATGGTATTTAATCACTTCTGTTATCCTTTTCATAAATTGCAGTAATTGATAACCACTTAGAATGTCATACGTAGTATTTCAAATAGCATTTACATATATAGCCTTAAAAAGTTCTTTAGATTGTAGCATTTAAACTTCATTTAGGTGTAGTGTTGAAAATATGCTTCCTCTAAAGTTTAATTCCTCATAGTGCATTTAAAGATAGAAAACCTTGGGACTGAGAGAAATAATATACTTTGCCTAGGATAACACTGCCGTTAGTGGGTGATGAGCCTGGATTTGAATCTGGCATTCTAATTTTCAGGTCTATTATCTTAGTTACCTTGACATCACTACAATGGAAAACATAACAGAAACTGAAATAGGTAACCCTTAGATTGGACATTCTTTCTTTTCTGTTCTTCCTCTCTCCCTTTACTCCTTAGTTCACTCTTGAGTTTCCCATCAGGACTGTCCCTCTTTTTAAGAGTCTGTTCTGCATTCTTTACATTAAAAGCCAGTTGGTCAAAATCATCAGATATTTACTATGTACCCTTATGTGCTGTCACTGCTGTAGATGCTGTGAGGAAGAGTTGTACACACAATTCCTAACTTTTATTTAAGCCATCTAACTGGAACATCAAGTTAACATTACTTAAACATCTCTAAGATAGTACAGGAAATCATTGGCTGGAAGACTGAAAGAAATTTATAAAGGAAGGAGCAAAGAGAATCAAATTGAGTCTGTACCTTATAGGCAGAGTAAATTGGGCGAAATTGTGTGGTTCTTTATTGTTAAAAATTGTATGATATCTTTGGTGTTTTAAAATTTTATATTTCAGACAAATAAATTAGCACACTGATATTTTAACATTCATATTTCAGAAAGTATTTAACATTGTTATTAATTATTTAACTGTGAGATAATAGATTTTATGATCTGTCGATTCTGCTACCTTTTTATTATTTTACACACCACCAAGTTCTCACTTCCCTCCTTTTATTTCCTTAATTGATAATTGCATTCCCTTGTCTTGCATCCTGTATTCTGTTTCACTTTCTGGCATTCTCAAACTTAAATTATGGCTTTGCTTATATCCAGTCCTCTGTGTTCCCCATCTGTACCCATGCAGCTGAATATATCTGGGGAAAAATGTGATCCCTGGTGATACTTTAAATTCCAAGAGATCTTCCTGACCAAGAAATGGAACCCACATCTCCTGCATTCCCTGGTGGGTTCTTTACCACTAGCACCATCTGGGAAGCCCCATTAAGTTCCATTGGATCCTTAATGCCATTTAGCAGTCATGGGTATTTATTTACGTGTCAGTTTGCTTCTAGAAGGCTATTACATATCTTCACTTTTCTCAAAGCCCCATTGCCTCCTCATCCAACCTAATTCTTAAGGATGGCTTTACATCCTGATTCATTGGAAAAAATGAAAGCAAGGAACAGGTAATTTCTACTAGCTCCTACTTTCATCTATCCCCGTAACTGCGTTTGGACTACTTTACCCAATCTTCTCTCCAGTTCCATCACTAAATTCTCTGTACTCCAGACTATAGCCAGCCCTGTACTTGTTCAGTGAATCCTTTCCCTTCTTGGCCTATATAAGGAAGTTGCACCAGAAATTTTCTCTTCTTTCCTGTATCATCAAAATTACCTTCTTGTTGGATTATTACTGTCAGAAGTCACTCACTTAGAAAATATTTACTGAGTGTCTGTTATATGTTAGGCACAGTTCTAGGTAGTAAGAATACATTCTAGTTGAAGAAACAAACATAAAAAATAAGTTAGTCATCTCGCATGAACAAAGATGGAAACATGCTCTGAGAAATAAAAAGTAGAGCAGGTGAGAGGGGTGGGAGAATCCTGGGAAAAGGATGCATATTTCAGCATTGAACATCATGGTTGAGGCAGGCATCACTGTGAAGGTTTTTAGACTTAAGACGTGAAGGAAATGGGGGAGTAAGCTAGGGGGTTGTGTGAGGGGAAGAATACCCAGCAGAGTCACGACTAGATGAAAAACCCTAAAGACAGAGACGGCAGTGCATTGTGGAGGGAGTGCCGGGTGGGTAGCTGGCAGAGTGACCTGAAAGAGAGTACTAGGGGCAGAGGTGAGAAACTGGTGGGACGGGTTGGAGGTCCAGATCGTGTAGGACCTTTGCTGATCATCCAAACGCCTTTGTCTTCTGTTGTCAGTGAACTGAAAACATTGCAGTTTTTATTTATTATTTTTTTTTGCAGTTGTTCATTTTAAGGTTTCTGACTGTAGGTCTCTGCAGAGAGGGGCAGAGGAGAACTGTTCTAGGGTTTTGGGAATATTCATGTCAGAGACAATGATGGCTTGTTCCAAGATAATGGAAGTGTGAAGTGATACTGATCTATCTTGAAAGCAGAGTCAACAGGATTTCCAGAGAGACGTGTGAGAGAAGAAGGGACTTAAAGATAATCCCAAGCTTTTTGACTTGAGCAACTGAAAGGCTGGAGGTGCCATCATCTGAGATAGAGAAAGCTACAGTGAGGAGGTTGGCAAGGGGAGTAAGAGTGGGAGAAATCAGGAGTTTAATTTCGAATGAGTTCAGATGTCTCTCAGAATACAATTTCTATATTTAAGTAACTTATCTAACCTTTCCACGTCCCTCAGTAGGAAGATCTAATTTTATGGGACCTGAGGAGGTCTAGGCATTGGGTAGTGAGAGCCTGAAGTACAGTAGCATCAGTGGAAAAGTAATGGCATATGCTCCCAGTATCAAAAAGGAAGGTCACTCGTGTTTTCAGTTTGAATGATGGAAAAATTAGGAAAGCCAGGTCTAAGAACAGATTTAGAGGGAAAGATAGTAGGTTGGGTTTTAGGTGTGGTTCCAATAATTCAACCAGGTAGAAATAACCATTGTATAGTTGGATGTGTATGATAAAATAGAGATCCAAGATGGAAAGAAATTTGGCTGAGACCATAAAAACTTGTTAGAAAAGAGAGAGAGAGAGAAAAAAAGCAGAGATCGTTGATAAATTATCTCTTTTAGTGTGAAGAGTAAGAATTATCCAGTGTGATTAATGACTTTATCCTATGAAGACCCATGTAGTGGATAGTTGCTAATGATGAAACTAGCACAAAACAGATAAGCACTGAGAAAACACCGTTGAGTTTGTCAACTAGGGGTGAATTAGTTTCTCTTAAGAGAAAAATGTCAGTGGACAACCCTGTCCTATTCACTTGTGTTGTTCAATACCAGATGGTAGCCCACCAGACTTCTCTGTCCATGGGATTCTCTAGGCAGAATACTGGAGTGGGTAGCCATTAGGGGATCTTCCCGACCCAGGGATCGAACCTGGGTGTCCTTCATTTCAGACAGATTCTTTACTGTATGAGTCGCCAGAGACGTTCAGGTGTATACATAATAATAGTGACTAACATTTGTAGAAAACTTAGTATGTGTCATATACTACACTATTATATGTACTCACTATTAATCCCCTGGTGGCTCATACGGTAAAGAACCGACTTGCCAATGCAGGAGACCCACTCCAGTATTGTTACCTGAAGAATTCCATAGATAGAGAAGTCTGGTGGGTTATAATCCATGGAGTCGCAAAGAGTCGGACATGACTGAGCAACCAACATTTTCATTATTAATCCTCATATCACTTTTATGATGTAGGTACTCTTAATGTTTCCCCATTTAATACTTAAAGACCAGACAAATTAATCAACTTGTCTAAAGTTGCAGAGTTAAGGGTAGGAAAAAAAGATCATATCCAGGCTCTGTAGTGTTAAAAATCCATGCTTTTAGCCACTACACTATGCTCCTTTTCTTTGAAGTCTTCATAGATAATCCTTGACAGAACTTATCACTCTTTGACTGACTGACCCTAGATGACTCTAGAGTTTTAGGGGGTACTTACTGTCAAAGGCTTGTAATCTAGGTAGGCATAAGGATATCGTCTTAAAAATTATAATATTAGATACTCTATGCTAAGTGAAAATGAGAGGTACAATAATAAGTAATGAGAATATAGGATGGGGAATGTAGTGATAATGTTATAAGAATATAGGGTGGGGAAGGGTCAGTCTAGACTAGGTTTTTCTAAAAGGCTTCATGGAAGGAGTATAATTTGATACCTTAGAGGACAAGTATTCTTCTGTCAATTGGATATGCCTAGGGGTAAAAAAAAATAGGAAACATTCCAAATAATAGTATTAGCTGGAGCAATGGTGTAGATACAGGAAAGAGTAAGATGTATTTAGGGAGAGTTTAATAGTCCAGTTTAGCTGGGCATGTGACCAGAATGGGCAAAGGATTAGAAAGGAATACTGAAGTCAGGTTTTGAACAACCTTGAGTGAGTGAGTGAGATTCACTAGAGTGAGTGAGATTCATAGAAATCTGTGAAGTTGCAATGGTTTGTTTAGAACGGAACTCTGTAGTTCTCAACTGTTTACTTGTTTAAATATAAGTATATTCAAAGAGACATTTTATTTTATTTTTAGAATGCCAGTTAATGAAAACAGAACGACCAAAGCCAAACACATTTATTATCAGATGTCTCCAGTGGACCACTGTTATAGAGAGAACATTTCACGTAGATACTCCAGAGGAAAGGTAAGAAACTCATTTTTTCTATTTTGTGAAACAGCAGCAGTCAGTCTAAAGATGTATGCGTATCTGATTTGACCACTTGTAAACATATTGGTAAAATACTTTTCAGTTCAGTTGCTCAGTTGTGTCTGACTCTTTGCGACCCCATGAACCACAGGACGCCAGGCCTCCCTGTCCATCACCAACTCCCGGAGTTTAACCAAACTCATGTGCATTGAGTTGGTGATGCCATCCAACCACCTCATACTCTGTTGTCCCCTTCTCCTCCTGCACTTAATCTTTCCCAGCATCAGGGTCTTCTCAAATGAGTCAGCTCTTTGCATCTGGTGGCCAAAGTTTTGGAGTTTCAGCTTCAGCATCAGTCCTTCCAGTGAACACCCAGGACTGATCTCCTTTAGGATGGACTGGTTGGATCTCCTTGCAGTCCAAGGGACTCTCAAGAGTCTTCTGCAACACCACAGTTTAAAAGCATCAATTCTTCAGTGCTCAGCTTTCTTTATAGTCCGAACTCTCACATCCATACATGACCACTGGAAAAACCATAGCCTTGACTAGACGGACCTTTGTTGACAAAGGAATGTCTCTGCTTTTTAATATGCCGTCTAGGTTGGTCATAATTTTCCTTCCAAGGAGTAAGCGTCTTTTAATTTCATGGCTGCAATCACCATCTGCGGTGATTTTGGAGCCAAAAAAATAAAGTCAGCCACTGTTTCCCCATCTATTTGCCATGAAGTAATGGGACCAGATGCCATGATCTTAGTTTTCTGAATGTTGAGCTTTAAGCCAACTTTTTCACTCTCCTCTTTCACTTTCAACAAGAGGCTCTTTAGTTCTTCACTTTCTGCCATAAGGGTGGTGTCATCTGCATATCTGAGGTTCTTGATATTTCTCCCAGCAATCTTGATTCCAGTTTGTGCTTCCTCCAGCCTAGTGTTTCTCATGATGTACTCTGCATAGAAGTTAAATAAGCAGGGTGACAGCATACAGCCTTGACGTACTCCTTTTCCTATTTGGAACCAGTCTGTTGTTCCATGTCCAGTTCTAACTGTTGCTTCCTGACCTGCACACAGTTTTCTCAAGAGGCAGGCCAGGTGGTCTGGTATTCCCATCTCTTTCAGAATTTTCCAGTTTATTGTGATCCACACAGTTTGTAGTCCCTTGATTATTCTGTTTCTGGTATAATAAATAAATGACAGGCTTACAAAGATATTAAAACCTATAGAAGTGCTGTAAGATATACTTTAAACAGAAGACCGAACACTTAAAATATAAATTAAAGAGGTCACCAAACTACATTTTAAAAATTATGTAATTGATTGTGGTCATATTTGGAATTCTAGGGCTGATGATGGCAAAAGGTTTCAAATAGTGTGCCATTATGCAAGTGGCTTCCCAGAATGTTATGCTGAGAAGGATTCTGAGACTGGGGCTAGGCTCAGTGAGGGAAAACATCGGGTGTGATTGATATTAAATGTCATCATTGCTAAAGAGAGGGATATTAGTAACTAGCACGCCAACACCAGGGCCGCTTCTCATCCTCCTGATCTACTATCCATGAATTCTATCTTAATATTCTTTCACCTGGTGGCTCTGATACTGAGTTAAGTCCAACAACCACAAAATAGTTTTTCTACATATTACCATACTTGATCCAAATCAGAAACTTTGTGAAGTTAAATGTTATTAGCCTTATTTTTTCAAATGAACAAATTATTTTTTCAAATAAGAGACTTGTTTAAAATTTAAAACAAAAAACTGTTCCTCAAATATGGTGAAGTATTATTTAGTAACACTTTTTTGTCAATAAATAGTAAGTAATAAAGTATGATTGATTACTTTAGGAAATATAGAAAAGAATGAAAAATTACTCAGAATTCTAATTCGATAGCCAGACTTAGGGTCTGATAATATTTTCTTTGATATACTTTCCATCTGACCCATTGCATATGTGCAGAGGTCTTTGGTATACATAAAATTTGATATGCCCTCCCTTCCCACATACCCCTGTCTTCCCTATGCATTGCTATATGTTGGATCCTCAGTTTTCTCATATCTCTACTCATAACCATGGTTGAGCCCATTACCTTGTACCTTTCAGATCTGAGCTTAAAATGTCACATTTCCTACAAAACCCTCCCTGCTGCATGCTTCCATATCTCCTTATACCCTCTGTATCAAGTTTGTCTCCACTGTGATCTTTGACTGCCTTTTTCTCTCTTGATTATAAGATTCTTGACTAGCAAGTAACATGTCTTCCTTGCTCATTATTTTATCTTTAGCATGTAGTCAAAGATCTGACACAATGTTTGTTTACTGGCTGAATGAATGGAACTTTTCCCATGTCAATACATAGTCTTTGGAAATATTATTCTTAGTGGATTGTAACATCCCATTGAAACAGTGATTGCTTTTGCCGTTTATGTTGGCAAAGCTGGACTTAAGCCATATATTAATGCTTTAAAATATCTAGTTTGCCATTCTTCCAATATCACACTACTTTTTAGAAAGCTAGGAATAGAAGAATAAAGAATAAGCAGAACCTGAAGTTAGTAGAAAGAGACAATAAAAACTGGAGTATAAATGAATAAAATAGAGGCTAAAAAAAAAAAAACCTAGAAAATATCAGTGAAACTAAAAGCTGGTTCCTTGAAAAGGTAAACAAAATTGAAAATCCTTTCAGTTCAGTTCAGTCAATCAGTCGTGTTGGATTCTTTGCGAACCCCTGAATCGCAGCATGCCTCCCTGTCCATCACCAACTCCTGGAGTTCACTCAGACTCACGTCCATCAAGTCAGTGATGCTGTCCAGCCATCTCATCCTCTGTCGTCCCCTTCTCCTCCTGCCCCCAATCCCTCCCAGCATCAGTCGTTTCCAATGAGTCAACTCTTCACATGAGGTGGCCAAAGTATTGGAGTTAAAAAGAGAAAAGGTCAAAATAAAATTTGAAATGAAAGGGGAGACATTACAACCAAATCCAAAGTAAAAGAAAGGATCATAAGAGATACTGTGAGCAGTTTTACACCAGTGAAATGAATAACCCAGAAGAAATGGATTAATTAATAGAAATGTGCAGTCTTCCAAGACTGAACCAACCAGAAAGGAGTTTCTGGTTGGAACTGAACAGACCAGTTACCAGTCATTGAAATTGAATCAGTTAAAAACAAAGTAACAAAAACAAAACCTTTTCAACAAACCAAACTCCAGGCCAGGTAAAAAATATTTCCAAACAATATAATCAATAAGGGCTTAATTTCCAAAATACAGAAACAACTCATATAACTCAACAACAAACAAATAACCGTCCAATTGGAAAATGAGCAGAAGACATAAATAGACATTTCTCCAAAGAAGAAATACAGATGACCAGTAGGCACTTGAGAAGATGGTGAATATCACTAGAGAAATAACAAATCAAAACTACAGTGAGTTACCTCCCACAAGTCAGAACAACTATCATTAAAAGTGTACAAATAACAAATGCTGGAAAGGGTGTGGAGAAAAGGAGCCCTCCTCTACTATTAGTAGGAATGTAAGTTGTTGCAGCCACTGTGGAAAACAGTATGGAGATTCCTCAGAAGTCTAAAAATAGAATTAGCATATGATATAGCAGTCTCACTCCTGGGCATATGTACATAGCAAAACTATAATTCAAAAAGACACATAAACCTCTATGTTCATAACAGCTCTATTCAAAGTAGCTAAAACAGAAACAACTAAATGTCCACTGACATATGAATGCATGAAAAAGATGTTGTGTGGTTTTGCAATGGACTATCACTTACCCATGAAAAAGAATGAAATAATGCCATTTGCAGCAACATGGGTATAACTAGAGATTGTCATACTAAGTGAAGTAAGTCAGAAAGAGAAAGACAAATACTGTATGATATCACTTATGTGTGAAATTAAAAATATGACACATATGAACCTGTCTGTGAAACAAAAACAGAATTGTGAACCTAGAGAACAGCCTGTTGGTTGCCAAGGAGGACAAAGTTGGGGAAGGGATAGGATGGGAGGTTGGGGGTAGCAGATGTTAGCTTATATATATATAATGGCCTTACTGTACAACGTAGAGAAGTGGGTTCAATATCCTATGATAAACTATGATGCAAAAGAATATATTAAAAAAGAATGTGTGTATATAAATATATATATAAATATATATATATAACTGAAGCAACTTTGCTGTATGGTAATAATTAGTATTATAAATCAGCTGTACTTCAATAAAAATATTGATCAAAAATGAAGAAAGAACTATAGCCCAGTATACTTGTTAATAGTGAATGCAAAATTTCTTAACAAAATTTTGACAAACCAGATTCAAGAAAATATGTAAAAAAGGTCATATGTTATGACTAAATGGAGTTTATCATATAATTCAGTTGTATTAAATCTGAAAATCATCCAATAAATTCACTATATTATAAAAGAGAAATGACATGGTCATTTCAACAGGTGCAGAAAAAGCATTTGAAAAACTCCCAACACCCTTTCATAACAAAAACACTCAACTGGTTAGGAATGGAAGGGAACTTAATCAACTTGATTAAGTGTTTCTACAAACAAACTACAACTTATATAATATTCAGAGGTAAAAGACTTGATACTTTCTCCTGTAGTATCTGGAACAAAATAAGAATGTCTGCTCTCACCACTTTTATCTAATATTGTACTAATGGTCTGTTCTCGACCATACAAGGCAAGAAAAAGAAATAAAAGGGAAACACATTGGAAAAGAGGAAGTAAATTGCTCTTCTTTGTAGACCATATGGTTGCATGTGTGGAATAGCCAAAAAATAAAAGCTATTAGAACTAGTGATTGAATTTATTAAGGCTATAGAATATATGGTTATCATACCAAAAGCAATTGTATTTCTAAATACTAACTGAACAGTTTGAAAATTAAAAAAAAACCTTAAACCTCCACAATAGCATAAAAGAATACTTAGAAATAAATTTAGTTTATGGGTTGCAAGACATTTTCACAGAAATTTACAAACACTACATTGGATAATTAAAGATCTAAATAAGTGGAGAGCTATACCATGTTCATGGATTAAAAGACTTAATTTATTAAGGTACCAGTTTCCTCCAGATTGATCTATAGATTTAATGTTGTTCCACTTAGAATTCTAGCAAAATTTGTCTTACGAAATCTACAGACTGATTTTATACAAATTGTATATGGAAGTGAATGATCCTTTATCTGATAGTACAACTGTCAAAAAGTAAAAGCCTCATACTACTGCTACTAAATCCTATTATTTAAGCTACAAACTGCCTGTCAGTTTTTTAAAAAGAAACTTACCTATGATCTGGGAATAGATTTTGCCTTTGGAAAGTTTTTCAAACTTTTTTTAAAGTTTATTTTTAATTGGGAGAAAATTGCTTTATAATGTATTGATTTCTGCTGTCCAACAGCACACATCAGCCATAATTATACATCTATCACTTCCCTCTGTTGGACCTTAATAGAGAAACTGAGTATGTCAGTGATGGACTTACAGCTGTGTACGGATAATTAAGATTTAATCATACTTTTAAATAATTTTTACTCAGTTTACTTACAATCATCATCTTCTTCTCCTCCTCTTCTTCTAATTCTTTTTACCTCCAAATAAATGCTAGTATTGATAAAAACTTTAGGCCTGTAATGTAAAGTACTTCTAGGATCAACTTCATCTTGGAGTTACGGTGGGGGATATGTATTATTTTGAAATAGACTTTGTGTTGACTTTTTACTTTATAGAAGAGAAATATTTACATCATTTATGATTCTTTATTAATAGGTTTTTTCTCATTTTTATAGGGAAGAATGGACAGAAGCTATCCAGGCTGTAGCAGACAGACTCCAGAGGCAAGAAGAAGAGAGAATGAATTGTAGTCCAACTTCACAAATTGATAATATAGGAGAGGAAGAGATGGATGCTTCTACAACGCATCATAAAAGAAAGGTAGAAAAGAACATTTATTCCCCTTTCCAGCACAATGTTTATGTGTGTAGAAGAAATATGTCAACAATTGCCACTTGCAAAAATTGTTAGCCAGTTATGATATGCCATTACATTGGTGTTGAATGGTTTTTAATCAGGTGGATCTTAAACCTGTCATTGTTTAAAACCACATAATTGAAACATTACTTTATTTCAGTGTTTCAGCAATTAGCACGGAATGCTGAAAGGGCTGGTTAGGATGTGATGACTGATGTGCCATCATACTACTTTGTAATTTGCTTTTTCCCTTACTGTTTTTACTACTATTTCAGAAACTTGGAAATAAAATTTTTTCCCTAATGATTTGGTCTTTTTCCATGTGGCATTCTATGTTCTCCTGAAAGCAGAAGCTTAAATGGCTCTGTGACCTTCCTGCTTGGTGCCCCAGTCTCACTGATATCAGCAGGAAAGTGAGCAGTCTTGGAAATTACAGCTTTTTATTTTAATGGCTGCTTCCTATCCTCAGTGCTCTAGAATAATAAACACCAGTTTATGTATTTATGGGAACTGTAAATTTTGTTTTTCATTACTACAGAATTTTGAAAAGCATCTTCCTATGCAAAAAGGGGTATTTTAAGATTAGAGGTATAAGTGTTCAAAATAGATGAACATGCCATTTTTTAATGTTAGAATCTATTTATTATATTAGATTTTAAATTAATCTTCAGGTTGAAAAATGCTAATTCTTAAGGTAATTATCCATGTAATTTTGTATTAGCACAGTGATTAAGAACTCTTTGGTGTTAGACTGCCTGAGTTCAAATCTCTTTTTCCTATGTGCTAAAGATGTGAAGGTAAGCTTTGTAATTACAATTTAGATTTAGTTAATTATCCTTTCCTTATCTGAAATTTCTGTTCTAATTAGAATTGCATTCTATGCTTGATCTTAACCAAATGTCTGAGAACCCGGTGTAACTTCCCTGAAGACTTATCCTCTACTTGTTGGCTGTACTGTATCCCTTTTCTTTTGAGTCACCTTATCTACCCTGTGCCCTTGTTCATTAGTTATTGCCAAGAGATAAACACAGTCTAGCTTTACCTCCTTCTCAGAGAGAAAGAAGTTATTTTGCTCATGTATGTTCACAATTAATTTGAAATTTGACTGTGCTCATAAATTTAAAGTCATATCCTGATTATTCTCATCCTTTGAGTAATAAACTACTTCATTCAATAGCAGACTATACCAGCTGTAGAATTTCTGAGTAACAAAGATTAATAATAAGATGTTATATAAATAGCTAGAGGTTGAAATTGGGACATTTATAACATTCTTAACTTTGAGTGAACTCCGGGAGGTGGTGATGGACAGGGAGGTGTCCTGGTGTGGTGATGGCCTGGTGTGCTGCGATTCATGGGGGTCTCAAAGAGTTGGACATGACTGAGCGACTGAACTGAACTGACTGAACTAGAAATACTGCTACTGGTGTAAAAATTTTGGAAATGAAAATGGAAATTTACAGAACTTTGAATGAAGAGAGGCAAACACTTTGAATGATACAAGAATGGAAAAGAATGGAAAATACTACTTTTTCTGTTAAGGCTGGTTGTAAATGATTTTTAAAGCATAGTACATTTTCCTGTTTTCAGTTACCAGTGTCGATTGTCTTAGAGTTTCTCATCTTTACTAGTTATCACTTGTAAGCATTTATTATATGCTTATTTCATGCTAGGCTCTGAGGTGTACTTTCATATGTATTATCTCATTTGATCCTTATAGAAATCATACAAGGATAGGCACTGTTACTATTCCATTTCACACTTGAGTCATCTGATATTTAGAGAAGTTAAATATCTTGTTCAAGAATGTAGTGACTTTACATACTCTGCAACTTCACTATGCAGTCTGCTTTTTATTGATTCACATGTCTTGAGCTTCTGCAGCCTCTATATTGTTATAACATAATCAAGCTATATTAGAAAGAAAATTATACAGACAGACTCTCATTTTGTACTTTGTTTCTTGAAATAGTATGTTGTATTGTTGCTTTTACACAGTGGTTGGATATTAGTTAATTTCATTTTGTATTAGAGCACTTTTGGAAAAAATCAGTCGAATTTCAGGATTATAGAATACTGGTGGAAAGGGAAACTTTTGTTGTCCTGCTGCTTGTGTTCAAGTCCTGGATCTACCATGTGTATTATTGTGGGGGAAGTTTCTTAATTCTCTGTCCTTTAGTTTCTTCATCTATAAAAGGGAGATAACAGTGGTGTTTACGTCATAGAGTTGTAAGGATTAAAATATGGTTGGGAGTATATATAAATTGTTTATATACTAAGTGCTCAGTGGATATTAGCTAGTATTAGGTAGTATTTTACTTTATCCACTTAAAGATAATTAAACATTCACATACTTTTGAAACAGAGTCTCTTACAATTCTCTTGTTGAAACTAAGTCTGCAAAATGAAAAATTGATAGTCAGAAGTATTATTTTGAATTTTGGAATGGGGTCCATTTTCTTACTTGGCCTGTATATTATTTCCTTGTAATTTTAATACTTCATTTAAAATGAAATTATATAAAATAGTTTAAAATAACAGAGTACAGAAAAGAATATTTGTACCACTAACTGTGCTGCTGCTGCTGCTGCTAAGTCGCTTCAGTCGTGTCTGACTCTGTGCGACCCCATAGACAGCAACCCACCAGGCTCTGCCGTCCTTGGGATTCTCCAGGAAAGAACACTGGAGTGGGTTGCCATTTCCTTCTCCAATGCATCAAAGTGAAAAGTGAAAGTGAAGTTGCTCAGTCATGTCCTACTCTTCACAACCCCATGGATTGCAGCCTACCAGGCTCCTCCGTCCATGGGGTTTTCCAGGCAAGAGTACTGGAGTGGGGTGCCATTGCCTTCTCCGACTAACTGTGCTAGAACAATCCTAATAACTTGGTTCAAAAGGGTGAAATATTACTATCACTTCCTTAAGAGAAATGACTCTAAAACCACAGTTGACGCTTGAACAACACAGAGGCTTGGTGAGCCCATACTCTGTACAGTTTAGAATCTGCCTTTAATTTATATTTGACTCTCTGTGTCTGGGTTCTTCTCTATCTGTAGTTCCTCTGAAGCAGCAGTACCTACATATCCACAGTTGCTTTGTATCTGTCTGTGGTGGTGCATATGAGGATTCAATCAATAGTGGATCCAAAAAAAAAAATCAATTGAAAAAAATCTGCAAATAAGTGGACCCATGCAGCCCAAACCCATATTGGTCAAGAGACAACTGTATATCTTTTGTGAATGTTACTTGTAAGAAGAATTGTATAAATTCAGATTATTTTTAATTTTATATTGTAAACCGAAATATTCTGTGATAAGAATATCCTTCTCATAATTTATGGAAATTTTCTTTGTTCACTTTTTGACAAGTGGATACTAGGAGGAAGAGAATAGCTACTGATAATGATAGCTATGCTGAGAACTGTCCTGACTGTTCTCTCTTGTTTGGGTTAGACACATGGTTATTTTCCTTAGTGGTAGAACATTGCCCTAGTGTCTGCTCTTCAGATTGAAACTTTTGGAAAGGGAAAGATAATGGTGGTAGAGAGAAGAGGCAACAGCCTTGCAACCAGATTCAAGTGCTGATCTTTGTTTAAATTAAAAATGATGTTTCAAAGGAATTTGATTAGAAGACTCAGAAATGTCTAACCTTGGTCTGCCAAACTGCCACTATCTGGACCCTGTTATGTAGGTAAAGGGTCACAGTAAAAGGATTAATAGCCAAATGGAAATAAAATTTTTGCTTAGTTTTTAAGTGATCAATATAGACTTCTCTGGACAATTGTTTATCATCTCATGACCTAGGAAGCATAATCAGTAAAGTATAATTCAGTTCAGTTACTCAGTAGTCTGATTTTTTGCGACCCTATGGACTATAGTATTAAAGTATAACTAGTTAGTTCAGTCGCTCAATTGTGTCCGACTCTTTGCAACCCCATGAATCGCAGCATGCCAGGCCTCCCTATCCATCACCAACTCCCAGAGTTTACTCAAACTCATGTCTATTGAGTTGGTGATGCCATCCAACTATGTCATCCTCTGTCATCCCCTTCTCCTCCTGCCCTCAATCCCTCCCAGCATCAGGATCTTTCTCAATGAGTCAACTCTTTGCATGAGGTGGCCAAAGTACTGGAGTTTCAGGCTCAGCATCAGTCCTTCCAAAGAACACCTAGGACTGATCTCCTTTAGAATGGACTGGTTGGATCTCCTTGCAGTNGGTCTCCCCAACCCAGAGGTCGAACCCAGGTCTCCTGCATTGCAGGCGAGAAGGGAGGACCGAGAAGGGAGTTCTAAACGCCTGCTGGGTGGGATTAGCGGGCGCGGGGTCTTGGAGGTTGGTTGGTGGTGCCCAGTTTGACGTCTGAACACTGGTTTGGCCCACACACCTGGGACTAAGAAGGGGGCCGTTTCTAGGTGGGCTGTGTGGTAGCAGGGGCGGTGGCCAGGTAGTGAGAGTGGGGGAGGGGACTCTGGGTCCTCCTGGGCTCACCCACCTGGAACTGGAATTATCACTTCCGAAATAAAAGCGCGTGTCCTTGCTGCCTCACGCTCAGGCTATGAATATCTCCACAGCAGCTGCACGGGGGAGGGGGACTCAGGTCTTGCCTGGGATCTGGGGCCACTCTGAGAGAGAGGGACGGGGATGGTGGGTCCAAACCAGGTCCAGGGTATCGGGTGTTTTTCTGCTTTGATGGCCTCGCAGCTCTGGAAACTCCCGTGACTAGTGACTAGCTTGCTGGCCAGAACACGCTGTCCCCAAGGCCACGCCAAGGCCCACCTCCATCCTCCAGTTTGACCTCTGGCCCGTGGATGACTCGTCATCCCTGGAGCCACTTACAGTGTGGGGTGCCGAGAAAGCTCTCTCTCTGGGGAGGCATGGGGCTGCTAGATTCTTGAGGTGGAGGGGGCACTGGGAGTTAAAGGGGAGGGGAGACAGTCTGGCCCTGGGTCAAGGACAGTGGGTGAGGAAGTACACAGCTGCGGCCCAGGCAGTCTTCCCAGGGTGGGGAGGACTCCAAGTGCCAGGCCCAGATGGGGAAAGAGGCACCTTTTCCCTCTGCACTCCTAGCTGCTGCACCCAGAATGCTGAACTGCCTTGGCAAGGCCTCACCTGTGGGCTGCCAGGCCAAAAGGCTCATACTGTACCACCCTGCAGCCCAGAGCAGGTCCCCAGCCCCTGCTGTAGGGGGAGGCCTAGGGGAACGAAGCAGAAATCCCAGACCTGCCTTACACCGGCTGTGTGACTTTGGGCCAGTGACTCAGTCTCTCTGAGCCTCAGTTTTCTCATCTGCGAAAGGGGAGGACAGCAATGGGTGTCTCTTGAGAGGGGTGTGCAGACTTGGCATACAGCACAGCCTAGGATCTGGGCTCTTGTGGCACGTGATGGCTTGGGAGGAGGAAGACTGGGGTGGAGTGGCGCTCCATCAACCAGAAGTCTCTCTGTCTCACACACACATATCCAAGCCAACACAACATCCCCCCGATTTTAAGGGGCTGAAGAACCTGCAGATAGACTGAGATCACAGGCAATCCTGGATGGGAGTGCTGAAAGGCGCAAAGAGGGCATTTCATGATGGGAAGAGAGAGGCTCAGAGGGGAAGGCGAGAGTGACCAGCCCCTCCTGCTCCCACCGTAGGTCAGGACAGGGTCAAGACAAACCCAATGCTGCCCCAGGAGGCTGGGAGCGCACCTGGCTCCTCTGGCCATCCTTCCAGAATGATGAGAAAAGGAGCTACTCTTCCACAACCACCGTGTGTTCAGCCCACTTTGGCTCCAAGCCTCACAACAACCCTGTGAGGTGGGTGTCCACGTTCTCAGCCCACAGATGAGACAGGCCCTGACCCGCCTGAGGGCAGAGACAGACCATTAGATCAGGGCCGCCTGCCACCTGGGCGCGCACCTCCTCTGCGACACAGACTGGGGACACGTCCCTCTGCTTCATCGCGGAAGCACGAGCCACCTTCTAATTCCGGAAGCCGGGGGCTCCTGTTTGGGTTGTGCCTGCTTTGTCGTCCATCCCCAAGTTCTGAGCAGGCCAGGACATGCTGGCAACAGAGCTGGCCCAACCATATCTGACGTCAAGCTCCTTGACCCCAGGACACGATCAGAGCAAGAGGGGTGGCCGGGGAGCTCTGGGGCTCCGCCCACCTCCACCTCTCCTGCCAGGGCACCTTTGCATTGGCACAGCTTCTTGGGTGAGGGTGGGATAAGGAAAGATGAACCCAGCAGGTCCTTACCTAGTCAGAAGCCCCCTCCCTCCGGGAAAAGGAAANCTGCTAAAGCCTGGCTTGGAGAATTTTGAGCATTACTTTACTAGTTAGTACCTCCTATATTCCCATTATGTCTGATTCCAGTTCTTGGAATTTTATTATTTAATGCCTGACTACCATAACTCAGAGCAATCACTAGCATACAGAGAAGGAGAGAAAGAAATGATTAGACCTGAAATCAAGTCATTTCTCACTTCCTACCTAGAGGGAGGAGCAGCATAATCAGAGTTGTAGAAATTGACTTGATAATATTAGAGCTTCCCCTTATGTTGGGGAAAAAGCACTTGAGGAATGGAGGAGAGATATGGGCAGAGAGGTTTACTTCTTGAAAGACTCCTTTTCACTCCTTGGACCTTATTTGGTGTATCTCTTATATTGAGTCTTCCCTGGTGGCTCAGATGGTAAAGCGTCTGCCTGCAATGCAGGAGACCTGGGTTTGATCCCTGGGTTGGGAAGATCTCCTAGAGAAGGAAATGCCAACTCACTCTAGTACTCTTGCCTGGAATATCCCTCAGACGGATGAGCCTGGTAGGCTACAGTCCATGGGGTCACAAAGAGTCGGACACAACTGAGCAACTTCACTTTCACTTGCATTGTAAATGTATGTGGAACTGATCTTTTTTACCAAACTTGCTAAAACCACTGTATCCTTTTCCTTGTATTCCTCTCCATTTATATATATTTGTAACCTAATTTGGGGGTTTGGGGGCTTGACGATTATTTTTCTTACAATCTAGTGTGTGATTTGAATATACTTTACAAATTTTTATTTATTTATTTAAATTGGAGGCTAATTACAATATTGTAGTGGTTTTTGCCATACATTGACATGAATCAGCCATGGGTGTACATGTGTCCCCCATCCTGAACCCCTCTCCCACCTCCCTCCCATCCCATCCCTGAGGGTTGTCCCAGTGCACCGGCTTTGAGCGCCCTGTTTCATGCATCAAACTTGGCCTACTGGTGTATTTCACATGTAATATACATGTTTCAATACTATTCTCTCAAGTCATCCCACCCTTGCTNCTCCCATCCCATCCCTGAGGGTTGTCCCAGTGCACCGGCTTTGAGCGCCCTGTTTCATGCATCAAACTTGGCCTACTGGTGTATTTCACATGTAATATACATGTTTCAATACTATTCTCTCAAGTCATCCCACCCTTGCTTTGTGTATGCACATGCATCTTTTAGCCTAAAACAGCCACATTGATATGTTACAGAGATTATGTACAGGAAAGAGTATAATTCTGTAAAAATATTTTCTAGTAAATTCTTAGGTTTGGGTTTTGGAGGATTACTTTTCTATAGAGTATCTAATGCCCTTATTTTAAAAAAAAATTATTGAAGTATTTCTATAGAAGTTTCAGCTATTAAAATTTTTTAATCGAAATACAGTTGATATACAAAATTATGTTAGTTGCTTTACAATATTGTGTTGGTTTCCCCTTTGGTAACCATAGTTTGTTTTCTGTCTGTAAAGAATTCATTTGTACTGGTTTTTAAATTTCCACATATAAATGATATTGTCTTTCTCTATCTGAATTACTTCACTTCACTTCTCTAGGTCCACTCATGTTGCTGCAAATAGCTTTATTTCATTCTTTTCTATGGCTGAGTAATATTTCATTGTATGTATGTGTGTGTGTATATATACACATATGTACATATACACATATATACATAAACACACATTGTTTTTTTGCTAAATTGTGTCCAACTCTTTTGCGACCTCATGGATTATATAGCCTGCCAGGCTCCTCTGTCCATTGAATTTTCCAAGCAGGAATACTGGAATGGGTTGCCATTTCCTACTCCAGGGGATCTTCCCGACCCAGAGATCACACCCACATCTCTGGTGTCTCCTGCATTTGGAGGCAGATTCTTTACCTCTGGTCTACCTGGGAAGACCAGATATTAATACATACCATATATTTATCCATTCATCTGTTGATGGAGACTTAGATTTCTTCCATATTTTGGCTGTTGTAAATAGTATGTCATGCTCTTAATTTTAAATAAAATCTTAATTTATCTTTGCCCTTAACACTATCCAAAAAAGGAAAATAAGTTTTATTTTTTTTGGTAAAGAATAGATAATCACTGTGTATATTCCACTGAAGATGAGCATTTGCTATCATGGATACTTTTTAATTTTTCTGAAGTTTTATCAAACTGGATCTGATACTACCTAGATATCTTTGAGAGATGAGTAGATAAATAAGTTGTGGTACATCTATACAATGGAATATTTTCAGCTGTAAAAAGGAACATATTTTGAATCAGTCCTAATGAGGTGGATGAACCTAGAGTCTATTATACAGAGTGAAGTAAGTCAGAAAGAAAAACTGATTTCGTATATTTACACATATATATGGAATCTAGAAAGATGATATGATGAACTATTGGCAGGGCAGTAGTAGAGACGCAGACATAGAGAACAGAATTGTGGACACAGCAGGGAAAGGAGAGGGTGGGGTGAATTGACAGGGTAGCCTGGAAACGCGTATCTTACTATATGCAAATTAGATAACCAGTGGAAATTTGCTGTATGATGCAGGGAGCTCAAATCAGGTGCTCTATGACAATCCATAGGGGTCGGAGGGGATAGGAGAGGGGAGGGAGTTTTAAGAGGGAGGGGACATATGCATACCTATGACTGATTTATGTTGATGTCTGGCAGGGACCAACACATTACTGTAAAGCAATTATCCTCCAATTAAAAAGAAATTTTAAAAAATCTAAGAATAAAAAAAAAAATCCCCCCTAAAAACAGATATGATAAATTTTTCTGATTTAATCATGTAGAATGCTTTGTTAGTAACATAAATTTCCATGTAAATTCTTTCTTTTAAAAAAGATTGACAAACTGACAAAAGCTGTGAAATTTGGTGTTAAAGCTGTCATCCCTTTTTTTAACCTCCTTGTCCCTAAGAATTACAGTCCTTAAAGAAGATAGTACTATTTCATTATTATACATTGCTTTTTGGGTGAAAATGTCATAAAGCAGTTTATAAATTCTTTTCTAATCTTTATCCCCAGAATTTAGTTTCAGTTTATATGATGTTTAGCATTTAATAATGGAACACAGTATCATTTTCCAGTAGTTTTTGATAGAAAGTGAGAGAAGGTACTGTTCAGATGAAGCTTTGAGCAATAATGTAACATATGGCTTAGTTACAAGATGTAGATCAAAAACCACGATTTGATTGCTGTGATTTATGTCAGAGAATGTTCTTTCTGTTTTCCTCCCAAGAATTTTATAGTATGCAGTCTTACATTTAGGTCTTTAATCTATTTTGACTATATTGTTGTGTATAGTTTTAGTGAATGTTCTAATTTTGTTGTTTTACCTATAGCTGTCCAGCTTTCCCGGCACCACTTACTGAAGAGACTATCTTTTCTCCATTGTATAGTCTTGCTTCCTTTATAACAGATTAAGTGACCATAGGTACATGGCTTCATCACTGGACTTTTTATCCAGATCCATTGATCCATGTTTCTGTGTTTGTGACAGCACTCTACTGCTTTAATGACCGTAGCACTGTAATATAGTCTGAGGTCTCGGCTTCCGATTCCTCTAGTGTCATTTTCTTTCTCTGGATTGTTTTTGGCCATTCAGGGTCTTTTGCGTTTCCATACAAATTAAAATTTTTTTGTTCTACTTCTGTGAAAAATAAAGTTGCATAATAATAAATATCCCCTCACTTTCAGTCTGTATGTGTCTCTAGGTCTGAAGTGGGTCTCTTGTAGACAGCATAAATTTGGGTCTTGGTTTTGTGTCTATTTAGCCTGTCTGTGACTTTTGGGTGGAGCATTTAATCCATTTACATTTAAAGTAATTACAGATATGTGGGTTCCTATAGCCGTTTTATTTGTTGTTTTGGATTTGTTGTTTTTTTTTCTGATTTGGTGATACTGAATTCTCTTATTTTTGCTTTTCTGTAAAGCTTTTGATTTCTCTGTCAAATGTAAATGAGAGCCTTGCTGAATATCCTTTTTTCTTTCATCACTTTAAGTGTATCATAACACTTCTTTCTGGCCTGCAGAGTTTCTGCTAGAAAATCGGCTGGTAACTTTATGAGGATTCTCTTGTATGCTATTCGCTGTGTTTCCCTTATGGCTTTTAATGTTTATTTGTCTTCAGTTTTTGTCAGTTTGATTAATGTGTCTCGGTGTGTTCCTCCTTGGGTTCACCTTGTGCAGGACTGTCTGTGATTCCTAGCCAAGTGACTTTCTTTTTTCATGTTAGGGAAGTTTTTAGCTATAATCTCTTCGAATTCTTCAAATATTTTCTCAGGCCCTTCTCTGTTTCTTGTCCCACTGGGACTCCTATAATTGAATGTTAGTGCATTTAATCCTGTCCTAGAGGTCTCTGATCCTGTCATTTCCTTTCATTCGTTTTTATTCTGTTCTGTGGCAGTGATTTCCATCACCGTGTCTTCCACTTCACTTTTGTTCTTCAGCCTCAGTTATTCTGCTGTTGATTCCTTCTAGTGTGTTTTTCATTTTAGTTATTGATTGTTCACCTCCATTTGCTTGCTCTTTAAATCGTACAGCTCCTTATTAAACATTTCTTGTATCTTCTCAATTTGTGCCCCTAACTCTTTTTTGAGGTTTTGGATCATCTCTCCTTTCATCAATCTCGTTTCTTTTTCATGGCGATTTTCTGTCTCCTGTTCAGTTAGTTTTTCTGGTGGGTTTTTTTCTTGTTTATTTGTTTGCAGCACATTTCTGTTGTCTCATCTTGTCCTTCTGTGTTTGTGGTCTCCGTTCCCATAGGCCACAGGACCATAGTTCCTCCTCTTTCTGACGTCTGCTTCCTGGTGAGAATGTAGGTCCACGGGCTTGTGTGGGCTTTCTGGTGAGTGGGATTGGTGCCTTCCCTCTCGTAGGTGGAGCTGGGCCTTGTCCCTCTGATGGACAGGGCCGTGTCAAGGAGTGTGTTTTGATGTGGCTGTGAGCTCAGTATGCATTAGGCCGTCTGTCCTGGTGGTTGTGTGGCCTGAGGCTTTGCAGCTCTGGAGCTTGCATGTTGTTGGATGGGGCCAAGTCTTGGTGCCAAAACACGGACCTCCAGGAGATCTCACATTGATTGATACTCCTGAGACTTCTGTTCTTTCCCTCACAGAGAGTGACAGTTGACCTTCACCTACCCTAAGACTCATAGGTGGGTTTAATCCAGGTTTCGATGGAGCTATCACTTTGTGCTGGGTGCCAGCATGCATGAGACCCGTGTACATCCTCCAAGATGTTCCCCCCAGCCCAGTGGAGCTCCTGCACTCAAGCGCTGCTGGCCTTCAAGGCTAAATGCTCTGGGTGGTCTTCTGTCCGACACCATACCCTCAGATTGTCGTGGAGGGCTGTTTTGCGTGGTACCATCTCTGAGTAGCCTGTGCAGGTTTAACGTGTTTTGTGTGAGGGTTGTTTTTAGCGTGGATGGCCGCCACTTCTTTCCTCCGCTGGCCGTTATCACATTGGTAGGAGTCTGACTGATGTTTTGGTGACCAGAGCCTGCACTGGGTATTGAGCAGGGCCTCCTCGTTGCTCTGTGATTGTCACTGCCTTGTCAGAGATGGGATCTGCCTCCTCGTTGCTGGTGTAGAGGGCCCCAGATCTGCTCCTTAGCTTTTGTGTTTATGATCTGCAATGCACGGTAGGACGGATTGAAGCGCTCCTGCTGGAGGGGAAGATGCTGTAGCTGCGCACCTGTGAGTGCGCTCTGCCGTGTCACCTGTCTCCCCTTGTGCCAGCCTACACTGTCGGGGGCACTGCCCTCGACCCCGCCTCAGCTGTCGGTCTGCCATCTGTTGGCCCTGGTGTCTCTCAGATTGTTTTCACCAGGCCACCAGCCTAGGTCCACTGAAGTCAGGCCCCAGGAATGCGTAATCATGGCTGTGGACCCACTATGGGCACTGTGGAGGCAGCTCCAACTCTAGCCTGGCCCAGTCCCCACATGTATGTGCTGAGAAAGTCTACAGCTGCAAAAGCTTGGCTGCGGGAGCGCTCACTTGTCTGTCTGTTCAGATGTTCTTTAGGTGCTGAGTTTATAAGGCTGGCCTCGAGAGAGTCAGTTCGCCTTTGGGGCAACTGAGAGGAGAGATTCTAGCTTTTCTTCCTTAGTTGCATGTCCCCTAGGGCTTAGCTATGGCTTTAGCTTCAACCTCTTCTTGTGGGCCATCCAAAGGGGTCTACTCCCGAGGTGGCCCTGGAACATAGGAGTTTGCCTGGTTGAGAAGAGGGTGCAGAGCTGCGAGGCAACTGGGATCGCGGAGCTCTGGTGCCAGGGAAGTATGGGGACTCTGGCAGCCATAGGCATGAAAGAGTCAGAGTGCTGGGGGCCCTTCCATGCAGGAGAGTGCCTGCTCAGGCGTCGATGAGGTGTGTGGGGAAGCTGGCTCTACCCCGTGCCCAGTGGCAGGTTCTCAGGGTAGCGACAGCTGAGTCTGCCCCGGCAGAGGTTCCTCCCAGCGCCTGGCCACAGGTGTGAAAGAGCCAGCCCCGCCCGGGGCCCTTTCCAGCGCCTTACAACTGGTGTGAGAGAGCCCCCCAGCAGGGACCCTTCCTAGTGCCTGGGCCTGGGAGAGCCAGCCCCAGTGGGGGCTCCTAGTTGCTGGGGAGGTGAGGGCAGCAGTGGAGAGAGGATGCAGTGGCAGCTCCACTTCTGACACGTAACAATGACCCTTCTATGGCAGGGTTTCTTCCACACACACTCCTTCTTGTGGATTTCCTCGCTTCCGACCCCTCAGGCTGTCTCGTTGCGGCAACCGACAGCAGTCGTCTCCCCGGTTTGCTCCTCAGACCCCATGTTCTTGCCCCCAGCCCCCGTCTGCACCAGGAACACAAGTCTCAAGCGGGAGCCCCAGGGCTGTGGCATGGACTGTCTGTGTAGGTCTCACTTTGTCCTGCCTACCACAGACCTGTTGTTCTTTTCTGATAGCCTTTTAAACTCCGCTGCTCTGCCAACTGATCTCTCCACTGGTGAGGGGGCTTCCTGAGATGTGGGAACCTCTCCTCTTCTTTTCTCTCCTTTCTTTCGTCCCAGCCGGTTTTGCAGGGGTCTTTCTTGTCCTTCTGTGTGTCCAAGGTCCTCTGCTAGCATTCAGCCTTTTCTCTGAGAATTGTTCTTTTGTGAATGTATTCTTGATACTTTTGTAGGGAGTGATAAACACCACATCCTCCTAACTCCTCCACCATCTCGACCTCCCCGCCTTTTCTTTCTTTCTAAAATTTAATTTCTTTCTTTCTTTTTTTGTGAGCCACACCATGCCATGCTATATAGCAAGTGCAGTTCCAGTTCCTTGATCAGGGATTGAACCTGTGCTCCCTGCAGTGGGAGTGCAGATTCTTAACCACTGGAGAGACTGCCAGGGACATCCCTAATTGATTTCTGCCCTGATTTTTATTTTATTTTCTAGTTCTTTTGAGTTTAATTTGCTCTTTTTGCAGTTTCTTAAGGTAGACAAATGAAGTTACTGCTTTGAGACATTTCTGACATTTACTTCAAATGGGTGGTATAGAGGAAAGAAAGACTTCTTAAAAGGCACAAAAAGTTTCAATAACTTCTGATTGTTAGTAGGATAAAACCCCACCCTCTTAAACTGTTTTTGTTATTGTTTTGGTCATGCTGTGTGACATGCAGGATCTTAGTTCCCAGACCAGAGAGCAAACCAGCACCTCCAGTGGGGTGTGGAGTCTTAACCATTGGACTGCCCAGGAAGTCCAATTCGTTATTTTAATGTCCTTCTAAACGGAATTTAAATTTAAGATCGTAAACTCAGCATACCTCCTCTTTCATCTAAAGCCTGTTAAAATGATAGTAAAAATTTTTTTTAAGGGAAGAGTTCACAAAAAGGAAAAGCTGGGTCGGGGAAAGGCCTCAGGGAACAAACATCATCCAATTTTTGGAAGTTGATGGATAAAGACAACCCTACCCTTATGGCAGGAAGCGAAGAGGAGCTAAAGAGCCTCTCGATGAAAGTGAAAGAGGACAGCGAAAAAGTTGGCTTAAAGCTCAACATTCAGAAAACGAAGATCATGGCATCCGGTCCCATCACTCCAGGGGAAATAGATGGGGAAACAGTGGAAACAGTGTCAGACTATTTTTTTGGGCTCCAAAATCACTGCAGATGGTGACTGCAGCCATGAAATTAAAAGACGCTTACTCTTTGGAAGAAAAGTTATGACCAACCTGGATAGCATATTCAAAAGCAGAGACATTCCTTTCCTGACTAAAGTCCGTCTAGTCAAGGCTATGGTTTTTCCAGTGGTCATGTATGGATGTGAGAGTTGGACTGTGAAGAAGGCTGAGTGCCGAAGAATTGATGCTTTTGAACTGTGGTGTTGGAGAAGACTCTTGAGAGTCCCTTGGACTGCAAAGAGGACTAGATGTNCTGCAGCCATGAAATTAAAAGACGCTTACTCTTTGGAAGAAAAGTTATGACCAACCTGGATAGCATATTCAAAAGCAGAGACATTCCTTTCCTGACTAAAGTCCGTCTAGTCAAGGCTATGGTTTTTCCAGTGGTCATGTATGGATGTGAGAGTTGGACTGTGAAGAAGGCTGAGTGCCGAAGAATTGATGCTTTTGAACTGTGGTGTTGGAGAAGACTCTTGAGAGTCCCTTGGACTGCAAAGAGGTCCAACCAGTCCGTTCTGAAGGAGATCAGCCGTGGGATTTCTTTGGAAGGAATGATGCTAAAGCTGAAACTCCAGTACTTTGGCCACCTCATGGGAAGAGTTGACTCATTGGAAAATACTTTGATGGTGGGAGGGATTGGGGGCAGGAGGAGAAGGGGACGACCGAGGATGAGATGGCTGGATGGTATCATGGACTCGATGGACGCGAGTCTGAGTGAACTCTGGGAGTTGGTGATGGACAGACAGGGAGGCCTGGCGTGCTGCGATTCATGGGGTCGCAGAGTCAGACACGACTGAGCGACTGAACTGAACTGAAAGCAGAGCAGGATACGCATTCATAGAGGAAGCTGTAGAGAGCAAGTACTAATTCTCCTCAGTAAAATCCTGGTAATCACCTTACTTAGAGATGGGAATGAGAAATGAAATTGAAAACAGGCAGATTAGAGACATACTTAGAGTTCCATGACTTCCTATTCTGAATTGGACCACTTGTTTTCTCAGCAGATGTACTGCTGTTCTTTCTTTGAACTGAGCTGCAGAATTCTTTTCAGTGTTTCTTATAAATGTATCATTCTTTTTCTTGAAATCCATCCTTATTTTGATAGAGTACATTCTCAAACACTCCATTCCAAAGTACTTTTCTTTTGGATATCTTTGGAAATGTTTGTGGAGGACATTTTTGATTGACTCATCGTGTAGGGGAGTGGCACTACTAAATTCTTAGAAACTTGAGTACTTGGAAGTGAGTAAAGTTGATTTTATTTTTCCCTTTGCCCTTATACTTTACCAATAATGAATAGTTGAGAGATTCTCTGCTTAAAATTATTGTCTCCACTATCTGAAAACAGTTTAAATTATTTCTAGCATCCATGGTTATGGATGGGAAAGCCGATGCCAGGCTGATCCTGATTAACTTAAGCATTCTTACAAATCGGTAAAATTTGATATTGAGGAGATAATGCCAAATACATACATATATGTTAACAAATACATTTCATCAGATGTTTCATATTATATATTTTAATTTGTATTTTTCAGACAATGAATGATTTTGACTATTTGAAACTACTAGGTAAAGGCACTTTTGGGAAAGTTATTTTGGTTCGAGAGAAAGCAAGTGGAAAATATTATGCTATGAAGATTCTGAAGAAAGAAGTTATTATTGCCAAGGTAATAATACAAGAATTGATTATTAAATTTTTGTTTATGTTGTCCACGTGTGTGTGTGCTCATGCATGCACATGACTAGACTGTAGAAGTTCCATTAAATAAGCAAAATGTTGATTATAGGCTACAGCTCATAATATCTGTATATTGATATTTATCTATAGTATTAAAATTTTCAAAAGTTTATAATATTATCTATTATGTACAGTCTTTTATTCTTTTCAGAGGAAATTTTAATCTATGTGTGTTCATTTGGGAGAATATTTTCACTATGTATATGGGACCTGTGTCACTAATTATACTAGTGATTTTTTTATATTCCCCTAACAGTTTGAATTTTTTATAAAAGTAGTGAATAGTATAGATTATTAGCATAGATTATTTGTACTGATAAATTTTATATCATTGTTGAATGGAACTAAAATGATCACTACTGTATGTCTACTTAATAAATGTATCACTTCCCATGGGTACAAACTATTTCTTGTCATGAGAACTTTTAGGATTTATTTTCCTAGCATCTTTCTAATACACATTACAGTATTATTAACTATTTATCATTTTGTACATTAAATCCCCAGGAATTATTTATTTCACAACTAGAATTTTGTAGTTTTTTTAAAAGTGTTTATTAAATTGAATTATACTTGGTTTATAATATTATCTTAGTTTCAAGTGTATAGCTTAGTGATTCAGTTATTTTTTGTGATTATATTCCATGTTAAGATTTTATTCCATGTGAAGTATAATTCTCTGAGATACACAGTAAATCCTTGTTACTTACCTATTTTATGTATAGTAGTTTGAATCTGTTAATCCCATATGCCTAATTAGCCCATCACTTCTGATAATAAGCTTATTTTCTGTGTTTGTGAGTCATTCTGTTTTGTTTATAGAATTCATTTAATTTTTTTTAGATTCCTCATTAAAGTGATACAGTATTTGTGTTTCTGTATCTGATTTACATCACTAAGTTTAATGATCTCTAGGTCCTTTCATGTTATACAAATGGCATCATTTCATTCTTTTATGGCTGAGTAATATTTCATTGTGTATATGTGCATGTATGTGTGTTTATATACGTATGCCACATCTTGTTAAATTAATCATCTACTGATGACTACTTGACTTGTTTCCATGTCTTGCCTGTTGTGAATACTACTGCTATGAACATTGAGGTGCATGTATTTTTTTTTCAACTGGAGAACAATTGCTTTATTGTATTATGTTAGTTTCTGCCATGTATCAAAATGAACCAGCCATAGTTAAATGTAGTTTTTGTTTTTTTTGAGTATATGCCCAGGAGTGGGATTGGTGGATCATATGGTAGTTCTGTTTTTAGTTTTTTAAGGAACTTCCATACTGTTTGCCATAGTGGCTACACCAATTTACATTCTTACCAACAGCATAGGAGAGTTCCCTTTTCTCCATATCTTTTCTAGCATTTATTGTTTGTAGCCTTTTTGATGATAGTCATTTTGACAAGTGTGAAATGGTACTGAAGTGACAGTGTACTTTGCTGTGATTTTTATTTCGTTTTCTCTAATAATTAATGAGGGCTTCTTCAGTGGTAAAGAATCTGCATTCCAATGCAGGAGACCCAGGTTCAATCCCTGTGTCACAAAGATTCCCCTGGAGGAGGCCATGGCAACCCACTCCAGTATTCTTGCCTGGAAAATCCTGTGGACAGAGGAGTCTGGTGGGCTATAGTCCATGGGGTTGCAAAAGAGTTGGATATGACTTAGCAGCTAAACAACAGCAAAAGTAATTAGTGATGTTGAGCATCTTCTTTGGAGGAATGTCTGTTTAGTGCTTCTGCCCACTTTTTAAGGGTTTTTTTTTTTTTAAATTGAGTTCTATGAGCTTCTTATATATTTTAGATATTAATTCCTTGTCAGTAGCATCATTTGAAAATATTTTTCTCCCACTCCATAGGTTTTTTTGTTTTGTTTTGTTGATGGTTTCCTTTGCTGTTCAAAAACAATATTAAGTTTGTTTAGGTCCCATTTTTTTTTTGTTTTATTTTTGCTTATACTTTTTTGTTTTCAGAGACTGACCTACGAAAATATTGCATCAATTTATGTCCAAGAATATTTTGCCTGTGTTCTGGTCAAGGAGTTTTGTTGTGTCATGTCTTATATTTAGGTCTTTAAAGCATTTTGAGTTTATTTTTGTATATGGTGTTAGGGAGTGTTCTAATTTTATCAATCTACATGCAGCTCTTTAACTCTCCCATCACCATTTGTTGAAGAAGCTGTCTTTTCTCCGTTTTATATACTTGCCTCCTTTGTCATGGATTGACTGTAGGTACATAGGTTTATTTATGGGCTCTCTATTCTGTACCATTGGGCTATAAATCTGGTTTTGTGCCAGTACCATGCTGTTTTGATTACTGTAGCTCTGTAATATAGTCTGATGTCAGGGAGCATATTTCCAGCTCTGTTCTTCCATCTCAAGATTGCTTTGGCAATTCAGGGTCTTCTGTGGTTCCATATAAATTTTAAGAATATTTGTTCCAATTCTGTGAATAAAGTCATAGGTATTTGGATAATAGTTGCATTAAATCTGTAAATTGCTTTGGGTAGTATGGCCATTTTAATAATATTAATTGTTCCAGTCCAAGGGCATGAGATCTTTCCCTTTCATTTTTGAATTGTCTTCAGTTTCCTTTATCAGTGTTTTGTAGTTTTCAATGTATAAATTTTTCAGCTTCTTGGTATTTTATTTTCTTGATGTAATTTCAAACAGGATTTTTTTTTTACTTCCTCTTATTGATATGTCATTGTTAGTGTAATGAAAGAGATTTGTGTATATTGCTGTTTTATCCTGCTGTCTTGCTGAATTCATTTAGTAGTTCCACTAGTTTTTGTGTAGTGTTAGTGATTTTTGTGGGTTTTGCTGTCTTAAATGATCACAGAAGAACTCATTGAGAAAGTGAAATTTCAGTGAACATTTGAAGGAAATGAGGAAGCAAACCATTCAGGTATTTGGGAGGAAGAATATTTCTGATAGAGGAAATCACAACCAAAAAAAGCACTGAGGAAGCAGCATATTTTAAAAATAGCTAGGAATCTAGTCTAGCATGGCCTGCATAGAGTGAAACAGTGGAGAGTTGTTTATGATAGTGGTAGATGCTGTAAGGATATTAGTTCTTACTCATTGTACTGGTCAGCCATTGGAAGTTTTTATTCTTCTTTTTTTTTTACTATATCATGTATAGTTTTCATTTTAATATCATCACTTTGGCTGTAGTGTTGAGAATAGACTGTGGAAGCAGGGAGCTTGTTAGGAGTTAACTTCAATAATCCAGATAATTGATTATAGTGGCTTGCATCAGGGTATTAGCAGTGGAGGTGGTAAGACATATTCAGTCTGGGGCATATTTTGATGAAGAACCATCAGGATTGTATGACAGATTGAATGATAGTATGGTGGCTCAGTTGGTAAAGAATTCACCTGCAATGCAGGAGACATAGATTCAATCCCTGGGTTGGGAAGATCTCCTGCAGAAGGAAATGGTAACCCACTCCATTATTCTTGCCTGGGAAATCCCATGGACAGAGGAGCCTGGCGGGCTACAGTCCATGGGGTTGCAAGCATCAGATACAACTTAACAACCAAACACCACCAAGTATGACATCCTTTCTATGGGGAAACATATATAGATTTCTGACGTACAGCTTGTCAAAACAGAGCAAGTACATAATGATCACTTGTAGTCATTGTGGTTGATGAAGAAGAAAGATATCAAGGTAAAATCTTTTCTCCCCTCTTCTCCCTGCTTCCCCACCTCCGTCATCTCCTCCTCTAAGCCTCATTTATAGCTCTGGATTATTTTTGTTTAAATGCTTTAGATGTCATGTATCTTGATTTCAGCCAGCTTCATGAAGTCAGTTTTTACAGTCTTGTGGTCAAAATGGAGAAAATAATGTGAACAGAGTTAAAGTGTACCTGGTTAAGTTGCTACTGAGTTGTTGGAAATGACCATTGATGTTGGACTCAGATGAGATCAGTCTTGACCTTTTCACCTGCAGTCTGAGCAGTTTAACTTCTCAGTTACCTCATATAAAATGGGAATCATCAAAGACACCTACTCAGTTGCTACAGGGATTGAAGGAGGCGACACCCGTGGTGTCCACAGCGATAGAAATGTTCTCTTCCATTTCTCTGTCTTCATTTGCTCCTTATCCACCTCCCGCCAAGAACAACTACCAAAAAGCAGTAAGTGGGGAGCATGAAAAGGAGAAGTTTAGATCATGTTTGGTAAAGAGTAGTGATAAGTTAGAGAGGATTGGAAAAATGAGTATGAGGAAGACTGTTCTTCTGCGTCATGTTTGCAAAAAAACGTGAAAAATTCCATTCTTCCTAAGCTGCTTTCTGTGAAACAAATTAGATTTTAAAATTCATTAGTCTTTTGCCATGGATGAATATATATGAAACTAAATTTCGAAAGCTTTTTGATGAAAACATTTAACTTATATACCCAAGCACTCTTTATTGTAATCATGATCAACAAATGGATTTTTAGAAAAGCATCATATTGTTTTAGCCCCTAAGTTTTATCACTGTTATTTATAACTTTGTTTTGACATGTTGCTTTTAACTGTAATTAAAAATTATTGACATCTGTGTTTACTTTTTAGCTTGTGCATACCTTATCTTCATAGCAGAAACTAATTAGTATGTGAAATACTGTACCATTAAATTTGCATTAAGGAGAAAATTTTAATTTGATTAGATGTAAAATATGGTAGAAAATACATTTTAATACATAAAATGTATGTACATGGCATTAATTCTGGTTTCATTCTTATAACAAAGAAATACTGTTTTATCTTTTGCCTACCTACATCTTTGCTTGACTCTATATAGGAAAAAAAATCTTTAATGGAACTTACTAACTATAGAAAAATAACTATTACATATAATGAGCTTGTTTCAACAAAACAGAATGAAATAGCTGCCAGAAATATTAACTGAAGTGCTAAGATATCTTTTCCAAATGGGTTTCATACTTCTCTTTTTTTAGTCTTTTCCTAGTTTACTGCCTCAGATCACTTAAAATCCTAAAGCATAACTGGTAAATGTTGCCTTCTCTGACTGCATATAAAGTAATACTTCTATTTTATCCTCTATTGAAAGCATATAGCTGTTAGTTTTTCGCTGTAAATTTTATATTTCAAACATATTTCAAACACTTTTTCTTGCTCTGGTGCCACTGCAGTCATCCTAGCCATCCTGATTTCACTCTTAGACTGCAGTTGTCTCCTAACTGATCACTCCTGTTTTTGCTGCCCTTCTGAGAGGAACTGGAGCAAATTTAAAAACAGAAATCGGTTGTGTGCCCCAGTCCCCCAATCCTATGCTGTCATGTTACTCAACCTGTGATCTTCCAATAGCATTGATTTTCCTTCTTTACCCCACTTTCTCATGAGGTCACTTATCAGAATTTGTAATTATTTCTTAAATTGGATTTGTACCAATTTGATATGCACCAGTGTCTTCTCCACTAGCATGTCAGCTCCATGAGCCAAAGAATCATATGTCTTTTTTAAAAAAAAAATGATATTATACTTGCACTGTTGTTATTTAGTAAATGCATGTCAAGGATTTCATCTTTTAATCAGTGAATTCAGTTTTATAGCCCATAAAATAGCCACTTGTATAATCCTTAATCGTGTATTTTGTCTCCATTGTATGATTCTCATAAACTTTAGCCTTCCCTTGTCTTCTTTGTTTTTTCCATTAATGCTGACCACCATCTGACCAACTGGAATGATAGCTCCAGGAGGGCAGGACTCTTGTCTGCGGTGTTCAGTATCCTGTCTTGAGTGGATAGAACAATACCCAGAGTGTATTTGTTTCATGTTTATTGAAAGAATAAATGATTGAATGAAAATCTCACATATGTGACATCTTGTAATTCGTTCCTATGATAAACTGTTAAGTTCAACAAAACATTTAATAACTACATACTATATACTAATCATTATGGTAAGCATTGTGGGTATAGAAATTAGTTCTGATATCATTTATATTTATTATTATTTATTACGATGTTTGGTGTTCTAATTAATTTAAAATTTATGGTATGATATGATCGTGGTTTTCATGTTGTTTGAGCATTTAAACCTGGTTCTTAATAACCAAATAAGACTTGAATGTTTTCTTACCCATACTTTATTTCACTGGTTTTAAATACTATGTCATTACACTTTACTTAATTGAAAAAGACACATGTACCTAGAGCCTATTATACACAGTGAAGTAAGTCAGAAAGAGAAAGACAAACACCATATATTAATGCATACATATGGAACCTAGAAAGATGGTACTGATGATCTTATGTACAGAGCAGCAAAAGAGACACAGACGTAAAGAACAGACTTTTGGACTCAGTGGGAGAAGGAGAGGATGGGATGATTTGAGAGAATAGCATTGAAACATATATATTACCATATGTCAAGGCAAGTTTGACATATGAAGCAGGGCACCTAAAGCTGGTGCTCTGTGACAACCTGGAGGAGATAGGGTAGGGAGAGAGAGAGGAGGGGAGTTCAGGATGAAGGGGACACATGTATACCTATGGCCAATTCATATTGATGTGTGACAGAAACCATGGCAATATTGTAAAGTAATTATCCTGCAAGTAAAATTAATTAATTAAAAAAAAAAGAATTGGTCTCACTCTCGGAATGGCTTTTGGATTTTAGCATCTTTGATCATTCTGTTGCTTGTTTATCTTCTAAGTCTAAATAAGGTCAGATTCTTTTGTAAAGATTAATACAGTGTCCTAAAGTTTCCACTTCTTACTTATAATCTTGATTTGCTGGCAGTGTTAATAAATTGATCCAGCAAGGGCTTTGTTTAGGATCTTGGCAGAAGCAGAGACCAGAGATGTTGTGTTAGTTTCAGCATTTATCTTCCTTTCCTTTATTCTTTAAAATAGTGTTATTTTTGAGATATGAAACATTTTTCCAGTTCTCCATGTTGAAAAAAATCTTCCCTAGTTCACTTTTAATGTCAAGATGAAATTTATGTACAAAATTGGGGAAATACAGTCTTAATATTTCTGGCTTTAGATATATCCAGATCTTGAAAGTGTCCTAGAATAGGCTATGATTTTTTTTTTTTTAAGAAAACCATGCTAAAAAGCCACAAAACAAAAGTATACAGTTTTATACTATTTTTATTTCTGAAATATATAATTTAGAGTTAAACCTTTTAATGTGTACTGTGTTCCTCTTTTCAGTAACTTATTTTTCTTTTAGGTAGAAGACTTACCAATTCTATGATCTTTACTGAAATATATCCTTTGTATCCCCTGAATACAATGTAACACAAACATGAAAATATTAACTACTCCATGCCTAGCTGTTAACTTACAGGACATTCTCTTCAAGGGGAAAGGCTTACTATTTCATTTTCTGTATCCCTGGTAATTTTTGCTTATTATTATATCATTATTGATGTACTTTGATAAAGTATGATTGAGTTTATACATGATAGCCATCTGATTTAAATCACTAATTTGATTTTTTTTTTTGGTAGACAAGAAGCAATAAAGGAGCATGTGTTTAAAATCTTTTTCTGTGTCTGGGTTTAATCTCTTCTGGTCTTAGAGAAATAGCGAAATTTTTATATTATTTGTGTTCGGAACATATATTAAAAGTTTATTTGCCTTTTTCTTTCGTAGGATGAAGTGGCACACACTTTAACTGAAAGCAGAGTATTAAAGAACACTAGACATCCCTTTTTAACAGTAAGTGACTAGGGGAAAGATGTTATAATCATAACATTTTATATTTGAGGGAGTTTTACTGTAGCAATTAAGTATGAAAAATAACATTTTCAGTCACGTTTACTTAGGTATGCCATTTTCTTTGATTTGCAAAGTTCTTGTATGTTCCTGGTCCTAGTGAAGTGCTTTAAGATTAAGAACAACAGATAGACTTTCAAAAGGAAGAAACTTTTAGGATTGTTTACTAATAATTATAATTTTACTTTTTCCCGAATTAATGCCCATTGCTAATCTTCACAAAATGTGTTTTATATTTCTCATAAATTTTTACTTACGTGTTCTTAAAAGGAATAAATAGACTCTTAAGGAACATGAACAATTTATCAATCACACTTATTGTTTCTAAGTGTTCTATTTTTGATACTGTTATAAAAATGTAGGATTATAATATAACATGTTTTCTTTTTCATTTCAAGTCCCTGAAATATTCCTTCCAGACAAAAGACCGTTTGTGTTTTGTGATGGAATATGTTAATGGGGGAGAGGTGAGTCAAGTATAACCAACACTTGCATTTGCATGGTAGTATTGTTGTTTTTCTAAATTATTTACAAGTTATAATGTAATAGTTTTCCACTTTTTGATAGAGATTTGATAGCTCTCTACTGTTTTCATAAATGAGAGCTGAATAATTTTTAATGAAATATAATGATCATTTATTTTTTTAACAGCAATACTTTATGTATAGGGAAGCATAATCAATTCTTTTCTAAATTTTTTAAATGTACATTTTACTACAGATAGTGATTTTCTAAATCACGGTTTTTAATTTTGAAAACCAGACATATAGGGTTGGTAATGCTTTACATAGTTCTTCTGCAAGTTTTTGTGAAACTTGTAAAAAATTATTTCACCCATTTAAAACTCGGTTTAACAATAGGCCATAGGTACATTGCAGTTGAGTTTTCTCTTCTACATAGTAGTTAAGAGTAACCTTGACTGTATTTAGATGATTTTTTAGTTTTGAAGAGAAATTCAATCATTTTAGTAGTATATTTCACCTTTTCCTTTATTCTTTATCCTTTTCCCTATTTTTCATCAAAATCAATGCAAGGGGAAAATGTAGTTTACTGGAAATATTTCACATTGTGAGTATTCTGAAATTTAATTCTTAAATAGGGGCCTGTATCTCAACAGACTTTAAAATAATCGTATTACCTGAAAGAAAAGAAGGAAGGAGAGGGAAGGAAGAAGAGAGGCAAAGAGGGAGGGAGGGAGGGAGAGAGAAGGAGGAAAAGGAAGAAATAAGGGAAGAAGGGAAAGAGAGGAAGGAAGGAAAGAGGGAAAGAGGTAAAGAAAGAAGAAGCAATTATCCTCTATAGCATGTTTTCTCCTATTGAATTATCTGACTTACAGGAATTAGTGCATTACAAAAAATTCTTTCATTTGTTTGGTAAACACATTTTGAGTGCCTTGGCAGTGTGAGTTTATCAAAATGTGTTAAGAGTTTATAATTTATCTTATAACTATTATAAATTAGAATATAGTGAAAGACCTAATTGTTAATAAATTGATAAAAGAAAATTTGTTATAAATGGATCTAGTGTTTAGATTAGGCTTAATGAAATTCCAACAGGGGAACTGATTTGAGAGGATACTTCAGGCAGAGAGGAGGATGTGAGCAAAATCACTGGTAGGCAAGCAGAGAGGAACAAGTTGAGTACTTAGAATTTAGTAATCCAGGCATTCTGAACTGGACCCTTGTCGGTCAGATGTTGTCTGAGAAAATAAAAAGAAGATGGGTGTCATAGAATTATATAGGATTGATCTGTCTTAATTGAGTTCATGCATTGAATGTGGGTAGAAAAGCATTTGGTTGGGATCATGGAGAATTAATATGTGTAGTGAACTTAGGAAGAGTGTGTTAAGAGTAAAATTATAAATTTGGTTTTAAAAAGCTTTTTCCTAAGGTTCCAAAAAATATGTATATGGAAATACCACAGAGAATAAATATGGGTCAGGATATGGATACAGATGTGGGAGACATTCCCATAAAGATTGTAATTTAAGTTATGGAGGTGAATATTTTCCTATTTTATAGGAAATTTAAATAGGTGAAATCTCTATGTTAGTATCTACCAAAATTTAAAAAGCACATATTCTGGGACCCAGCAATTTCACTTCCAGGAGGTCTACTTCGATATTCATGCAGTGAAATACTTTATATTCATTAAAAAGAATGATGTCACCCAATATGGGCTGAGACAATGCAATTTCTAAGATATGTTATGAAATAAGAAAAGCAAGATGTAGACAGAATATAAAGTATGCTACTATCATGTTAAAGTAAGACCATATATGTGTGCATATATGTCTGTGTCTACATTGACTATCTCTGAATTATGTACTGGACATTAGTGCTTGCCTTCAGGAAGGCAAACTGAATCACTGGGGAAAAGATGGGAGGAAGTCTTATTTTTCACTTTATTCTTGAACATCTTTTGTATTTTGTATCAAAGGTGTATATTAAAGTTGAAGGAAGAAAGGTATGTAGGCAGATGGATGGATGACCAGTGGAGGGAATATTATGATAAACTGCAGGCAAAAAGTTGGAGAAGCACTCTTAAATTACAGAAGTACTCTTAAACAGCATCATGTGTTTGTATCTGTCATAAAAATTAGCACATTGCTTTATAATTATTTACTTATCTGTCCTTCTGCTAGGCTCAAAGCTCCCTAAAGACTTACCCACTGGGGTAACCGTGGCACCTAGCACACTACCTGACACATAGTAGGACTTGACACTTATTGGATGTTCTGAATGAGCAAATAAGCGAACAGATGAAAGGTTTCCCTCCAGGAACAGAGGTAAAATAAGGTAGCAAAAGTGGTAAATTTGAGAGGACATCCTCGGTAGCCCAACGGTTAAGACTCTGTCTTCCATTTAAGGGACACAGGTTCAATTCCTTCTTGGGGAACTAAGATCCCACACACCATAGGGCAACTAAACCCTCATGCACCAACTGAGACTTGAAGCAGCCAAATAAATGAATTTTTTAAAAATGGGTAAAATAGGAACTACTGAAAAGTAGGAAGAAAAAGAGAAGGTAATGTGGTACATAGGTTCTTTAGAAGAAATGCTGAAAATGTGTTTTCAGGAGAACCTATCTTTTGGTATATTTATAAAATATTTATTTATTGAAAATATTTATTTATTGAGAATGTGCGGAGTACTCTGGTAGATAAGTGGGTGTACAGATCGGAATTAAGATAGCTCTTGCTCTGAAAGAGTTTATGGTCTAGTGGGGAAGATAAGGTATAAAATTGATACTAAGTATAAAGTGATAATTATCTCTGGTATCAGAAGTGTATAGATTAAGGGCCATGGGATTTCACAGGAAAGAAGGAAGAATTTTAGACAGTGAGATGACGGGAAGCTGCCTGGAGCTTAGTAGGGGGAGCTAGTTGTCACTCGCACTTCTGTTCTAAACCTTGAGTATGTAGGCAGTTAATCAATTGATGATTGTTAAAAACTTTTTCTTACACAGAAGCAGATTTTCAAGCTAGCCAGATGGTTTTCTTACTCATTGAAATGCCTACACTATTTCTCTTGTTTGGCATTTCTTCTATTTCAGAACTTCTGTTTTAGGTATGTGCCACGGCACCCCACTCCAGTACTCTTGCCTGGAGAATCCCATGGACAGAGGAGCCTGGTAGGCTGCGGTCCATGGGGTCGCGAAGAGTCGGACACAACTGAGCGACTTCACTTTCCTTTTCACTCTCATGCACTGGGGAAGGAAATGGCAACCCACTCCAGTGTTCTTGCCTGGAGAATCCCAGGGACGGGGGAGCCTGGTGGGCTGCCGTCTGTGGGGTCACACAGAGTCGGACATGACTGAAGTGACTTAGCAGATAGATAAAAACTAAATTATTTTATGTATTGAAGCAGGTATACTTTCAATGGTAATGTAATTTTACATGCATGTATAGTAACTGTAGAATTGCCATAAATATAAAAAATGGAAATATAATTATGTTTACGTGATTTTTGTAAAAAGGAAAGTTTTGTATGTGTAACCTCCCAGTTTTTTTAAATTCTTTTAGGTTATCAAATATGCTTTTAAAAGCATTTTATACATTTTAGGTGTACTTTAAAATGTGCTTTGTAAACACATATAAATAGTTATTTCTTTAATTCTTGGAACTTGATGGGGTTATTCCAGTTCTTAAGTTTTTCTGAGAAGCAAATCTGTACTCAGTGTATGCTTATGGTGACTTATTTTATTTTGGTGAATTGTTAGTACTCACTCAAATGGCAGCATCCTCACATCTCTTCTGTCCAGTGTTTGCTCTGAGATAGGCTTCTTTAGTGGACCCATTGAAGTTAATTAGTAACTAGCTGAGTTTTCACTCAATTCATACTCATTGTCTGATGATTTTCAATTAGCCATAGTATTCTTATAGCCTATATTGGTGCTATATTTATTTTGAAATATAAGTATAGCAGCTGAGACATTTCTTTATACTTTCTTCACATTTTTGTGAGTGTTTGAACCTCTTTCAGCCTAATAGATGGCACAAGAGTTTAGCATGCTTGTGGCTATGTTTGTATATTCCTATATTTGCCAGTATTGTTTAAAGTGCTACATAATCTTGGTGGGATTAGATTATGAGAGAAATACTGGTTGTGAACAATCCTTATAGGTGTGTCAGTACAGTGGAGTCACATCATAATTTATATGAATTCAAAGAAATAGGCTTAGCAACAGATAACATAGATAGGAATGAAGGAGGGATGAGGTAGGGGAAGAAAAGAGAGTGGAAAGGAAACAAGGAAGAAAATGGTGATTCTGCCATTCCTCTTGCTAAGCATATTCAGAGTATCCTCAATATGAGAGAGATTGCTTTTACTCCACATCAGTTTCTACTTGCCATCCTTGGAGTTTCATGGTATATAAATTCTAGTGCTTAAAAATGCATAGTTTTTATAAAACATTGTCATTAACTGCATTATAAGTACGGATGGTCCTCCAAAGAAACTAGTATTTCAATGCTAAAGGAAAAACTGTGCTAGCTTAACTATGTTGAGACAGCAAATTGGTCTTCAGTGTAATGCCTTCCTAAGGAATTTCCAAGGGTGGTTTTGGTTTACTTGATGATTTATATGTTAAGTTCAGAACCCACTCCAGTATAATCCATTTGCCTATTAAATATTTAATGAGCAATTACAATGAGTTGGACACCAGAGGATGTAGAAATAAGGGAAATATGGTTCTTTCCTTGAGAACATGAGTATCTAATTGCAGACAAAAAATATGCATATTCAGTGTCATTATTGCTATGAAAACACTAGTTGTTGTGGGATACAGAGAATGTGGATTTGAATCAGTCCAAAAGGAAGAGAAAGGAAGGGCGAGAAAGGCATGGTCAGAAACACTTCTTCAAGTAGTTGGCTGAGCTAAGTCTTAATAGTGACTCTAAGTTACATAAGTAAGGATGAGAGGGAGAGCATTCCTCCACAGATAAAATAGAATGTTTAGAATGTGGGAGCTCATGCAAGCTCTCCTCTACCTCCCCAGATGTAGCATGGTATGAATGACGCACAGAGTCCTACAGAGAGAAGCCAGAAGAATGTGACCAGGTACTTAGGATCATGTTAGGCCAGACCTATCCCAAGCAATTTAGATTTTATCCTGGATGCAGTGAAGCAACATGGAAGAATTTCTGTATGAAATGTTTTAGAAGGAAGACTTTGGTAACGGTATGAGGGTTGTATTGGAAAAGATAAAATTGGATGCAGAGAAATGGCTGAGAAGCTACTGCAGGTGGAAGGTTTAGGTAACCTGTTCAAAAAATGACAGGTAGTTAACTGAGGCAATATTAGTGAGAAGGAATCACATTCTAAATGCTGTTCAGTATAGGATTTCTGGGATTTAATGACTGAAAGGAGAGAAAGGAAAACATCACAGTTTCCTTTTTGCTACTTGGAGAATTTGTATGGGTACTGGGCTATTTGTAAAATGAGGGAACAGTAAAAGGAATGATTTCTGAGTTTATCATCCTGTATGTGAGGTACCTCAAGGGAACCTGAAGGAGGTGGGAGAGTTAGGTTAGAGATACAAATAGAGTTCAGCAGCAGTGCTGAAACCAAGGAAGGGAAGATGTCCGGTATGAGAATAGTGTGTAGTTCAAAAGATAAATGGCTAAGAATGGTGCCTGAAGATACCAACATTGGACACATTGCTGATAAGAGAAGCCTAAGGAGAATATTGGGTAGAAGCAGCCAGACAAGAGAAGCCTTAGAAGTTCAGTTCAGTTCAGTTGCTCACTCATGTCCAACTCTTTGCAACTCCATGGACTGGGACTGCAGCACATCAGGCTTTCCTGTCCATCACCAACTCCTGGAGCTTACTCAAACTTATGTCCATCAAGTTGGTGATGCCATCCAACCACCTCATCCTCTGTCGTCCCTTTCTCCTCCCACCTAAAATCTTTCCCAGCATCAGGGTCTTTCCAGTGAGTTGGTTCTTTGAAACAGGTGGCCAAAGTATTGGAGTTTCAGCTTCAGCATCAGTCTTTACAGTGAATATTCAAGACTGATTTCCTTGAGGATAGACTGGTTGGATCTCCCTGCAGTCGAAGAGACTCTCAGGAGTCTTTTCCAACACCACAGTCCCCACAGTTCAAAAGCATTACAGTTTTGAACAGCACAGTTCAAAAGCATCAATTCTTCAGTGTTCAGCTGTCTTTATATAAAGCCTTAGAAGTTAAGGGAAGTATATTGAGTGTAAGAGTAAAGATACACAACTGAAAGAAAGCAATTGAATTTGTTGTATTTATGGAATTCCAGTAGAGCCATTTCAAATCCTGAAAGATGATGCTGTGAAAGTGCTGTACTCAATATGCCAGCAAATTTGGAAAACTCACCAGTGGCCATAGGACTGGAAAATGTCAGTTTTCATTCCAATCCCAAAGAAAGGCAATGCCAAAGAATGCTCAAACTACCACACAATTGCACTCATCTCACATGCTAGTAAAGTAATGCTCAAAATTCTCCAAGCCAGGCTTCAGCAGTATGTGAACTCAGAACTTCCTGATGCTCAAGCTGGTTTTAGAAAAGGCAGAGGAACCAGAGATCAAATTGCCAACATCTGCTGGATCATGGAGAAAGCAAGAGAGTTACAGAAAAACATCTATTTCTGCTTTATTGAGTATGCCCAAGCCTTTGACTGTGTGGATCACAATAAACTGTGGAAAATTCTGAGAGATGGGAATCCTAGACCACCTGACTTGCCTCTTGAGAAATCTGTATGCAGGTCAGGAAGCAACAGTTAGAANTTGATGGTGGGAGGGATTGGGGGCAGGAGGAGAAGGGGACGACTGAGGATGAGATGGCTGGATGGCATCACTGACTCGATGGACATGAATCTGAGTGAACTCTGGGAGTTGGTGATGGACAGGGAGGCCTGGCGTGCTGCGATTCATGGGGTCTCAAAGAATCGGACACGACTGAGTGACTGAACTGAACTGAACTAGTTCCACTGGAGAAGAGAGAGGCTGCCCCCTCTAGTATTCTTGGGCTTTCCTTGTGGCTCAGCTGGTAAAGAACATGCCTGCAAAGCAAGAGACCTGGATTTGATCTCTGGGTTGGGAAAATCCCCTAGAGAAGGGAAAGGCTACCCTCTCAAGTATTCTGGCCTAGAGAATTGCATGGACTGTATAGTTATGGGGTTGCAAAGAGTTAGACATGACTGAGGGACTTTCACTTTCACTAGTTCCTAAGCAGAGTGCCATGAATTCTTCTTTTCTTATGGCTTGATGAATGATATGTACCTTGACTATGCAAGGATTGGTTTGGAGCTCAGTAGAACAAGGTTATGAAGGTTCAGTACAACCTTTGGTAGACAGTAAATCAGCACATGGAGAACTGATTATAAAAGCACTCTAATAACATGACCCATCCCACTGCTGCTAACATATCCAAGCCACTCTCTTTTTGTAGATTCTGTAGATTGTGTGGATGTGTATGTGTATGTGCACTCAATCATGTCTGACTCTCTGCAAACCCATGGGCCATAGCCCACCAGGCTTTTCTGTCCATGGGCTTTTCCAGGCAAGAATACTGGAATGGGTTGCCATTTCCTTCTCCAGGGGATCTTCCTGACCCAGAGATCAAACCCACATCTCTTGCATCTCCTGCACTGCCAGATGGGTTCTTTACCAGCTGTAACTTCAGTTCAGTTCGGTCATGTCCGACTCTTTGCGACACCATGAATCACAGCTTGCCAGGCCTCCCTGTCCATCACCAACTCCCGGAGTCTCAAGTTTATATGAGAAGCAGAAAAAGAGGGGGAGGCAAAGAGGGGATTGATTTAGAATGTCTTTACTTAAGGCTCTTTACCAAAATCCTTACTCATGGCCTTATTTCTTTTAGGTCTATAAAACAAACCTCTATAATATATCAAACCTCTGTAAATCCTCCAGGCTACAATCTCCTGGAGAGTGATAAGAGATTGATTAATGGAGAAAGGAAAATGATTACATAGAAATGTTAGTCATCTGATAAAATTTTCACCTTCTTCTATATTCTATATATATCTAGGTACAAATAAAGCTAACATTTTCAGTTTTTTACTATTTTTGTCCATATTTTAGTTCATTGTACACTCTATAGTAAATCCTTTGATAAAATTCATTTTAGTTTTTGCATATGACTTCTAGTTTCATGCCAATCTTGAGAGTCATACTTATTTTAGATTCTCATTATCTTGCTGGCGTTTTGTCTTCAATGATCTCATTTTAAATTCACATGAGACAGAAGTGCCGGCAGTCAGCATTCTAGATCTACTTACTAATTTATGGAGGTGTGATTTGGGTGACTTTTAAATTACAAGTATCATTTCATATTCATAGTGATTTTTAAAATTTTACTAAGTTTACAGATGTACGATTATCTTTATTGTCAGAAGTCTGACAAGTGAGTTCTTTGCTAACCATTTTAGTTATTAGTATATTACATAGGTTTTAGCAGAGTTCTATTGTTTTCACCCAGAGCTTTTCTACAAAGTGTCAAGCCAAGAAGGATGCATTATAATATTCACATTAGTACATACAGTTCAAGACAAAATACATTTGGGAATGTCTTTACTATGTAATTTTATATTTCAAGGCTGCTGTGCTGTGCTTAGTTGCTCAGTCGTGTCTGACTCTTTGTGACCCCATGAACTGTAGCCCACCAGGCTCCTCTGTCCATGAAACTTTCCAGGCAAGAATACTGGAGTAGGTTGTCATGGCCTCCTCCAGGGGATCTTCCCAACCCAGGGATTGAACCTAGGTCTCCTGCATTGCAGGAGGATTCTTTACCATCTGAGCCACTGGGAAGCCCATATTTCAATGCTAAATTCCCCAAGTTCATTAAACCAATATATCTCTGCTTGTGAAGTAGTAATCCAAAGACTCGTCTAGGCTCAACATCTAAGTTGCTTACTTTTATATCTAGAACATCAGGTGAAGTAGCTGAAGCTTCAGGAGCTGACTGGGCATTTATCTGTTTTCACAGTTTTTTTCCTTGTGGTTTTGGCACAGGATGGCAATTTCAGTGTAGTCACACTTTTTGCACAAAGGTTGGATTACCCCAGAGTGAACATTTCAAGAGAGTAAAAATGGAAGGCACAATATGTGTATAAATTGGAAACTTTGAAGGTGAATAAAAAAGGATAGTGTAGCAAAATAATATTTTAATATTTAAAACTATAATATCAAAACACAGTATACAGTCATTTGTGTTCTGTATCTTACACTTAACCTAATACTTTAAAAAGTCATCAATATTGTTGCATATATCGAGTTTATTCTTTTTATGGTCTTATGTGGATATAATATATATATAATCTTTAGTAGATATTTGATTTTCTTGCAGTTTGGGGTTATTATGAAAAAATTTCTTGTGAATATTCCAGTACAAATCTTTATGTGGATGTATAGTTTTAGTTGCCTTCAATGAATATCTGGGAATACAATTTCTGTGTCATTTGGTATGTTTAACTTCGTAAGAAACTGCCAAATTGTACCGTTTTGCATTTCTAGAATATTATTTAACATCATTGACACACTTGGCGTGGTTAGTCTTTCTTATTTACCTCTTCTTTTGGATGTGTAATGGCATCTTACAGTTTTAATTTGAATTTCCTGAATTATTAATGTATTGAACATGCTTTCCTGTGCTGAGTTGCCATGTTGTGTCTTCTTTATTGAAGTATCTGTTAAAATCTTTGGTCCATGTTTTGATTGGGTTGTTTGTTTTCTTAATATTGAGTAGTCAGACTTCTTTATACTGTTTGCAAGTATTTTATCATGTATATGTTTTGCAAATAGTTTCTTCCAGTCTGTGTTCTGCTGTTTCATTTTTAGTGGGGAATTTTTTCCCTGTGTTTATTTTTGCTTAAATCCATTGTTTAGAAGTCATATTGTTCATATGTAATTTATATTCAGTAAAATTTACCACTTTTAAGTGTACAAATTAGTGAGTTTTGACAAATGTGTTGTTTACCAATACTGCAATCATGATATAGAACAGTTCTGTCATTGTAACAAGTCTTTCATACTCCTTTACAATTTCCACCATCACCTCCTATCCTTCTAACCACTGGTGTGCTTTCTTAGTTCAGTTCAGTTCAGTTCGTCACTCAGTGTCTGACTCTTTGTGACCCCATGAATCGCAGCACGCCAGGCCTCCCTGTCCATCGCCAACTCCTGAAGTTCACTCAAGCTCATGTCCATTGAGTCGGTGATGCCATCCAGCCATCTCATCCTCTGTTTTGAAGCACAAAACTTTTAAATTAGATGAAATACAATTTATCAGTGTTTTTCTTCTTTAGTTTACAGATATGGGATTTAATTTAAAGCATCTTTTCCTAACCCAACTTTGTTAAGATTTACTCCTATGTTTCTTCTAGAAATGCTAGTAGTTTTCAGAATTATATTTAGTCTGTAATCCACTTTAAGTTGATTTTCTTTATGGTATTAAAGAATCAAGGTTCATTTTTTTTGGAATTGGATATTTAATTGAAAAAATATTTGTTGAAAATAGGACAGTGTTAAGGCAGTATGTGATTTTAAGCCTATGTTAAACAGGAACAGATCTTGTGCGGCAAAATATAACCTTGTAGTTTCTCCAGTAAATAAGCTTGTATCTGATTAGGATGGATGATTTCAGACGTATAAACAGATAAGCACAGATTTTTTTTTTTGTCCTTTTAAAGTTAAGAGTATATAAACATTCTGGACAGTTTTGAAAAGTCCAATAAAATTACATATAAACAAATCAGACAGTTTCATTCAGTAGCATCATGATTTGAAATACTTAAGCACGAAGTGATTTCTCATGACTTGACCCCCAGATATTTGCTACAGTTTTATTCCTAAACTCAAAATTTAAAGTACTATCTGCCCTTTAAAAAAATTGGGGTTGTTGACTTGTAGTTTTTCTCTCATGGTTAAAATTCATTTAAAACAATTTAGTGAGTCTGGAAATTATTTTTATTTGTAGCAGTATCTTGCCTGCCTCATATTTTTCCTGCTTAACTTTTTCATAATTCTCAATAAAGAGGCAAAAGAGAAAAGACTTCAGGGACTGATCTTTTCTGCTGGTGCAGATGGGTGACTTAGTGCATCAGCTCAGGTGTTCTGGACTTTCTTGATATGTTGTTACATATTGGCAAGAACTTTAGGTCTTGAAAGGCTTCTATAAGTCTACAGTGAACCTTGGCTTAGGGATAGAGTAAACGAAAAAGTGGGCTTCCCTGGTGGCCCAGTGGTAAAGAACCTGCCTGCCAATGCAAGAGTCATGGGTTTGATCCCTGGGTGGGAAAGATCCCCTGGAGAAGGAAATGGCAACCCACTCCAGTATTCTTGCCTGGGAAATCTCATGGACTGAGGAGCCTGGCGGACTACAGTTCATGGGGTCTCAAAGAGTCTGACAAGACTTAGCGACTAAAACAACAACAAAAATCTTTTGAAAAGTATTTGTTGAAAAAACTATTTTTCTCTCATTGAATTACCCTGACACCTCTGATCTATGTCCATCAATCCGTATGCTTTATCTCACTGTCTTTAATACTTTTGCTTTAGAGTATTGAAATGAGGCAGTTTTGAATCTTCCAGTTTTACTCTTCTTTTTAAAAATTATCTTGGCAACTGTATTTACTTAACATTTTATATTAATTATAGTGTTGATTTCTACATGAAGGTCTGCTGCTAAGTTGCTGCTAAGTCGCTTCAGTCATGTCCAACTCTGTATGACCCCATAGACGGCAGCCCACCAGGCTCTCCCGTCCCTGGGATTCTCCAGGCAAGAACACTGGAGTGGGTTGCCATTTCCTTATCCAACGCATGAAAGTGAAAAGTGAAAGAGAAGTCGCTCAGTCATGTCCAACTCTTAGCAACCCCATGGACACTAGCCTACCAGGCTCCTCCGTCCATGGAATTTTCCAGGCAAGAGTACTGGAGTGGGGTGCCATTGCCTTCTCCATCATGAAGGTCTATAAGACTTTAATTAATATTGTAATCTGTTGATCAATTTAGGGAGAATTGACATGTTAACAGTATTGTCTTCTGATCCATGAACATGGTATATTGTTCCAATTATTTAGATCTTTTTTAATTTTTCAACAATATTATGTAGTTTTTAGTGAACAGGACCTGAACATTTCTTGTTATATTTATCCTTATTTATCTTATGTGTTCTCTTATACTATAAATGATTTGTTTGAAGTCTCAAAAATGAGTTGTTTGTGGCATTTAGAAATACAGTTGATATTTACTTATAGCCTTGAATCCTAAATCCTTTCTCAGTGTTTAGTTGCTTGTTCATAAATATGTTGAGATTCTCTTTGTGGATAATCACATCATATGAAAACAAAGACAGTTTTACTTCCTCTTTTTTCAACCTCAATAGGTTTTCTCTTTTTCTAGTCTTACTAAGCTAAGACCTTCAGAACAGTGTTAAATAGGAAGTTAAGAACAATCATCTTTACGTTATACCAGATCTTAAGGCAAATGCATTTATACCCTCACTGTTAAGACTTTATTAAAGTATTAGGAATACTTTAACAAGTTGAATAAGTTCCTTTTTATTCCTATTTTCCTGAGGGTTGTTTTTTTTTAATAACAGAATTTAAAGTTTGGCCAGATTATTTTTCTTTATCTCTTGGAATGATCATGTAGTTTTTCTTCTGTATTCTGGTAATATCTTGAATTTCTTTTTTTCTTTGTTTGTTTTTTAAGGTTAACATTGCATTTCTTAGGGCTTGAGGTAATTTAGCTGGAAATTTTTAACCATATAACTATTTCAGAGTCCAGCCATCTGACCTTAGATCACTTTTAGTTCTCTTGTAGCATCCTAAGGGCTTAATATATATTTTAAGAAATGTAATATTGAACTATTTATTAAAATGGCATTTTCATATTGTCTATATCACTATCTTTTCTGAAAGAAACTCTTCAAGCACTAAATATAAATTTA
>SJYV01018039.1:387969-439706 GCA_006410875.1 Neotragus pygmaeus
GATTGGGAGCTTGTGTACACCTGTGGTGGATTCATATCGATGTATGGCAAAGCCAATAGAGTATTGTAAAGTAAAATTTAAGAAATAAATTAATTTAAAAAAAAAGACATGATCTAGAAAACAAATGTATTACCTATTAAATGTGGGTGTACTTTTATTTGATCCTATAAAAGTACATGTTTAAATGTTTTCTTGTATAACTAATGCCATTCCAGTTGTGATTGTAGTATTTACTACAGACTGAATCTTTCCCTCCCAAACTCAAAAGTGAAAACGTGATCCTCTTTGTGATGGCACTTGAAACAGTCTTTGGACTGATTAGATCATGAAGGTGGAACCCTCCTCAATGGAATTAGTGTTCTTAGGGATACCCTGATAGCTCAGCTGGTAAAGAATCCGCCTGCAATGCAGGAGACCCCGGTTTGATGCCTGGGTCAGGAAGATCTGCTGGAGAAGGGGTAGACTACCCACTTCAGTATTCTTGGGCTTTCCTTGTGGCTCAGCTAGTAAAGAATCTGCCTGCAATGCAGGAAATCTGGATTTGATCCCTGGGTTGGGAAGATCCCCTGGAGAAGGGAAAGGCTACCCACTCCAGTATTCTGGCCTGAAGAATTCCATGGACTATACGTCCTTGGGTTTGCAAAGAGTAGGATATGACTGAGCAACTTTCACTTTCATAAAGGANAAGATCCCCTGGAGAAGGGAAAGGCTACCCACTCCAGTATTCTGGCCTGAAGAATTCCATGGACTATACGTCCTTGGGTTTGCAAAGAGTAGGATATGACTGAGCAACTTTCACTTTCATAAAGGACAGCTCAGAGACTTCAGTTGCTCCTTCCCCAATCTGAGGACATAGTGAAAAGACAGCTGTCTGTGAACCAGATAGACACTCAATCTGCCATTGCATTGATCTTATATTTCTCAGCCTCCAGAATTATGAGAAATAAATTTGTGTGACCCAGTGTTCTGGCGTGGAGAATTCCATACTGAGTGACTTTCACTTTCACTTTTATAATCCACCCAGCCTATGGTAATCTGTTCTGGCAGCTCAAATGGACTAGGACAGTATTGTTGATGAGTTGTCCTGTATGTGAGCTTGAGACATTCTTTTCATCTGAGGTTTTTTGGTAAACTCAAGGGATGTGTTAGTCAGCATTATTGCACAGACTGCCACATCTTGTTGCTTAATTAATTAGTTGTCTTTAGAGTATTTGGGTTCTGAGCTCATCAATATTATGCTGATGAATGTAATCATTGAAATTATTGACTTGTATTGAACATATTTTATTTTCTCTATTAACCAACATTTTGCCATTACAAAAGAATGACTAAAGTTTGTATATACCGATAAGAGTTGAAAGAAAAGTATAGTTTGGTTTAAAGTCTTAGATTGCATTGATGATTCTAAGGATATTGTTTAAGTTCAGATGTTTATTTATTTTTTTGAAAGTTTTTTGCATAGTTTTCAAAGTATAGTAATTTGTTTTCAAGATAAGCATTCTGGGTTTGCGATGAAATCTTGACTTGTTTATTTAAATCATTAAAACAGTCTATTTGCATTACTGTATTTTCGCAGCATTATTAAGCACAAAACACACACAAAAAAACCATGTAGTCATTGCTAAAGAAAGCAAACTTCTGAAGATGTGCTCCTTGCTTGAAGAGCAAACAATTATTAAAAAAAAAAAAAAAACCGATTATTTAGTTGTGGTCTTTTTAATGTCTCTAATAAAAAACACTTTATCTTTACAACTTTTAAGCCTTATTTTTCTTACAAATAATTCTTTGGAAAGGATTTTTGAATTTAACTTTATCTCTGCAGTACATTTATTAAGCATGTAATGTGCCCACATACTAGGCTTGTTGCTGAGGATGCAAAACTACATAGTACTTGTATAGTCTTCCTCTTTGTCCTGAGCTTCTGCCAACAAAAAATTGTCAAAAGCCTAAATTGCTAAAAGAATCGATAGTATTTTAATTGAAATCTTTATATAATTTTCCCTATTATGAATGTAACAATAATGCATATTCATTGTAGAAAAGTCAAAGTTATTTCAATTCAATTGATAAAATGTCTTATTTATTTATTTATTGCTATTTACTGACTGCATGCTACAAGCTCCTGTGCTATATAATTAGTAAATGGCATGAAGAAGATATACAGTGTCACATTTAAGGAAATCACAGACTGTACCTTGCCTTTTCATTGTTTCAGTGATATTTTTGGACAATAATTGGAGTTTTAAATTTTGAAATCCAGTTTATCAATTTGTCTTTTTTAAAAAAAATATTGTTTAATAAATCTTTGTCTGTCCTGGATCACAAATATTTTCTCCTGTATTTCCTTTTATAACTTTTATAGTTGTACCTACCACATTTAGTTTTATGATCTGTTTTATTTTTATGAATGCTGTAAGCTAAGAATTGAGGTTCTTTTTTTTTTTTTTTAATCTCCTGTGGATATCTACTTATTCCAGCGTCTTTTGTTGAAAAGTCCCACTGAATGATCTTGACAACTTTGTCAAAAATCAGTTTGGCACATGTGTGAGGCCTTTCCTGTAACACTAACATTGCTGCACTACAGAGGCAGTGTGTTCAAGGACTCCACTGGATGCCACATTTCTTAAGAAGTTTTTCCATTTTGCCTGGTGAAAACAAAAAGTATTTTTAGCTCTATGAGCTATGATTTTTTTTCACCTGATTTTTTCCAATGGCTCTTTCCCTGACCTCGGATTTTCCTTATATACGTGTGCTGTTTAGTAAGACTCAAGGCAGTTCATTACAGGTCCCTTGAGCTCTCTTTTCTGTGGTTCTCTGTCTCATGAATTATAGCTACTTTGGTCTCCCCAGTCTCTGAACTCTCTATTCATAATTCAAGGATCCCACAAGTTCTTTTTGATTTTCCCTTCCTGTGTTACATTCTATATGGTCTCTCAAACAAGCATTGTTTCCTTTTTCTATGGGGTCAGTGTACCTTGAAGTGTAGTACTTAATGTATGGATATCCTTGTTTTATTTTTTTAATATGTTTTCCTAAAATTGTTGAAAAAGGGAGTATAAATTTGTTATCTGTTACTCAGTCATGGTCAAAACAAACTCTCCAACCTTTATACTTTATAGATATTTCCACTGGATGCAGGATTTTAGGATATGGGATTTTTTTTTTTTCTTTTAGCATTTTGAACATGTTTTTCCATTGTTCTTCTGCTTATAAGGTTTCTGAGGAGAAGGCTCCTATTTGCTATGTGTATTGTTTGTTTCCCCTTCAGAATTTTTTAAAGATTTTCTGTTTATCACTAGTTTTTCAGCAGTTTTACTGTGATCTGACTCGTTATGTTGGTTATGTTCTTAGTATTCATGCATGATTGTGAGTTTTCATCTCATTGGGTTTCATTGGAATACTTAGTCTGTACATTTATCTTTTTTTTCCTAGTTTAGAAAAATTCAGGCTTTATTTTGCAGATGTCTCCCTCTCTCTTTCAGGATCTGGTGTTATTCACATGTTAGACTGCTTGATACTATCCAACAGGTCACTATGATTCTTTTTTTTTTTTTTCAGGTACAGTTCATATAGCTTTCTTCTGCTATAATTTCATGTTCATTGGTCTTTTCTCTTGCAGTGTCTAATCCGTTGTTTATCCCATCTAATAACATTTTTATTCAGGTATTACATGTTTCATCTTTAAAAGTCCTATTTATTTCTATTTCCCATTATCTCTTATTATGTTCATAGGCTTCTTTAAAGTTCCTGTATGTTAATTCCATCACCTCTTGTTATTTTTTAAAGTCTGTGTCTAGTGACTAATTTTTTTGTTGGTAATGCATCATATTTTCCTGCATCTTCTCATGTCTAGTAACTGTTGATTGGGTACTAGATACTTTGAATTTTACATTAAGTGTTTAGATCATGTTGTCTTCCTTCAAAGAGTGTTTATCTTATTCTGGAGAGTAGTTTTTTACAAATAGGATGTTCTACAGTCTTGTTTGTTTGTTTTGTTGTAGGTTTAGCTTTTACTCTGACTTCTTTGAAATCTACTGAATGCCTCTGTGTTCAATAATGACATTCTAATGACTGATTAGAAATGGACTGTCTCTCGGGTCTGGAAATTATTTGGCATACAGATCCCTACTCCTCTGCTTATTCTTGTACATGTATAACTTGGTATCAGATGCAGACAACTATGTGAATTGTACAGCTTCTTCCTCACTGGTATTCTGTCCTACTAATGGTACCCACCTCACCCATCTCACCCACCTCAAAATCTGATATTTATTTCTGCAACAGTGAGACATCTGTGTTATGCTTGGTATGTTCTTTACTGTGTAACATTCTAGAAAATGCCTCCAGACAGAAAGCAGGAGATTTTAGGACTCACCTCGTTTGTTTTCATGGGGATCATCGTCTTAAACTGCCTGTTGTCCACTATCTAAAAAGAGTTCTGTTGTATATTCTTCTCAATTTTCATTTATTCCTTCTAATATTTGTGTTTAGTTGCTTCAGGCAAAAGGGTAAGTCTAGTCCCATGAGCTTTTTTTTGTTTTCTGTTTTTTACAATTAGTTTCATATTTTATATTTAGCTGTCAGTTACATCTAAAATTTATTTTGTTGTGGTGTTAGATAAAAAAAAATCTAATTTAAAAAATGTTCAACATGATTCAAAGTCTGTTTTCACATTTTTGTCGTATATACTGTGCAAGAATATTCTTGTGTAGGAGATTTCTACATTGCCTTTTTTTTTTTAAGGAAATTTTAAAGAGGAACAACTGTATTTTAAAAATTAGTTTTATATCTATTGCCAGTTGTCCTACAAAGGGTTTATGTTTACATTCTAGCTACCAGTATGTGTCTCTTCACACTTTCACTGATAATATTTCTCGAAGTGTTAAATTGTTTCACATATGTTTTATCTCTACTTCATTGATTATTATAAGGTGGTATATTTTCACATACTATAATAATTTGTATTCCTCTTATGTTGTCTTTGCCCTTTCTGTTTTTTCCCCTTATGTTTTAGTGTTAATATGATTTCTCTCTATATTATGCATATATACTGTAATATTTGTCATAAATATTCAGTTAACATTTTTGCTATTTCATGTAGTTAATTCTACCAGTTCCTCCTTTTATGATTCTATTTCCTCTTGTGTCCTGAGATCAGGAAACTATTAGTTCATATTTTCTAGTTTATAAATTACATGAAATTAATTTTGTTATGATATGAAGTGAAAATCAAATGTTACTTTTCTACAAAGTTAAGTGAATATTGTGGCACCATTTATTAAATGGTAATTTTTCCCATATACTTTATCATATGTAATTTTCAACTTCACCATATTTTAACTTTTTATAAAGTAACCTGTTCTGGCTGCCTGATATCATTGGTATTTCTTTTTTCCCCCAAACCTTAACCTTTTATTTATGTTGGGATGGAGCCCATTAACAGTGTTGTGATAGTTTCAGGTGAACAGCAGAGGGACTCAGCCATACATATACAAGTACCCATTATCCCCCAAACCCTACTCCCATCCAGTCTGGCACATAACATTGAGCAGACATGTGCTATACAACATGTCCTTGTTGGTTATCCATTTTTAATATAGCAGTGTGTACATGACCTTCCCAAAGTCCCTATTTGCTAAGTCTGTGAGTCTTTCTGTTTTGTAAGTAAATTCATTTGCATCATTTCCTTTTAGATTCCACATATATGGGGTGTCATGCAGTATTTGTTCTTCACTGACTCACTGACTTCACTTGGTATGGCGCCCTCTGGGTCTGTCTTCACTGGCGTTGCTTCACTGTGTAATGGCTGGGCTGTGTTCCACATCTTCACCCAGTCCCCTGTCGGGGCGTTTAGGTTGCTCCCGCGTCTGGCTGCTGTCAGCAGTGCTGCGGTGAGCATAGGGGTGCATGTATCCTTTCGGATCACGTTTTTCTCCAGATATGTGCCTGTTCCATATGAATTGTAGCTTTATAGCATCTGTCATTTCTTCAGGCAAAAGTTTTCTTGAAAGCATTTATATGTATTGAGAAAAAATGTTTCAGTAACACCTTGGCTCATCTCATTCATTTTTTTTCTAAAGGAGTCATGTACCATTTCTAGTTTATGTTCTCTTCTTGGCCCACCTAAGTGTGACATCCCTCCCTGAAAGATAACAGATGACCCATTTCCTTTGTCTGGTAAATGTTAATTTTCTTGGTGAAACTTTTGTATCCTTTATTCTTCAAGTGTCATATATTTTTTTCTTCTATATTTCTTGTAGGACTCTGTCTTAATATCCTATTTTACCTCTTTTCCCTGTCCTTATATCTGTAGTGATACCCTAAAATTCTGACCTTAACTCTGTTTTCAGTGCCTACTGAATTTCTAGGCTATATCTTGCTTCCCAGCACCAGACTGTCATCACCAATTCAATGGACATGAACTTGGGCAAACTCTAGAAAATCCTGAGAAACAGGGAGGCCTGGCGTGCTGCAGTCCATGGGGTTGCAAAGAGTCCAACATGATGTTGCGACTGAACAACAACAATTTTGCTTCCATGATGTTAACAGTATCCTGACTCTTATTTATCTCTATACCATTTGGTCCCATAGTACTGAACTGTGCTATAGTTCTTGTTTAAATGTCAACAGGTCAAGATAAAATCCGTTGCTCCTCTGTTCCCAGCCCCATTCTTTTCCTTTACACTACGGGCAACAAAGCAACACACCACAACACACCGCTGGAAACCTCGAAACATCTCCTGCCTTTGCCCAAAGGGTGCATGCTAATCCCCCCTGGGATATTGACTCTGTTGAAATGTCTGTTACTGCTGCTCTAGTTAAGGTTCCTCAGAAGCTCTTACTAGCTCAAAGGTATCTTCTTACACTATTTTAAAACTATGTATTTTTAATGCATATGTCTTTTTTCTAACTAAATAGTTATTCTTTCAGATTGATACAATTTCCTCCATTGTGTCTGCAGCATTTTACAACACTGAATTGGTGTTTAGTAACTTTTGTTGCACTTTGTGAATTGTTTACCTGACTAGTCTCAGTTGTTTTTTGTTTTTTGTTTTTTTTTCTTTTTAAAATATTTGTTTATTTGTTTGGCTGTGCTGAGTCTTAGTTGCGGTGTTTGGGTCTTTAGTTGTGAGGTGTGGGATCTAGTTCCCTGACCAAAGAATGAACTCAGTCTCCCTGCATTGGGAGTGCACAGCCTTGGCCACTGAACCACCAGGGAAGTCCCTCAGATTTTAAATTGATTCTGTCCTTGCTGCCAGAGTTGTCTGTTTAAAATTATGCTAATTTTGACCCAAATGTCTTTGACACTCTTTATCTACAGAATTAATCTCTAAGCCGTATCATGGAAGTCCAGATCCTAAACAGTCTGACCTCATCTTTTTTTTTTTGCTTAAGTTCTGTCGTTGTCATGAATGGGTATCTTTGTTCTTCAGCTCTGTGCACTCCCTGCATGCTGTTTCTTTGCCATTGCTGTTTTTTTCTTTAGAGTTAATTCCTTCCATATGCATTTATTAATTACCTACTATGTGCGCTTACTATACTAAGTTGTTGTCAGAACATTAAGATGGGTAAAGCTTACATGGCACCCTTTTGTATGCTTCCCTTATATTCTCCATTTGTGAGAAATCCCATCCTTCAAAATATAGGTGAGATACTTCCTTGTCCATGAAGTCTTCTCAGATCATTCCAGTAAAGATTAATCATTCTTTGCCTCCAAAGTATTTTTAATATCAGAATTACAAAATTTCTCATAGCTCTCTCATTTGTTATCTATACATCTATAGATTATGTCTTAATCACCATTGTATGCCCTCTTTTTCTCGTCTCAGTGACCTTAAAGTAACTGATGCTCATTAAATGGAAAGTTGGTTCAAAGCCAAGGTAGAAACTTAGAAGGAATATTCAGGGAGAATCAGGAGAGTTGCAGTACCAAACCTAAGGAATGTTTATAAGAAGAAGGGGATAATAATTGATATTCTAAGCTCCAGAACAAAAGGTCTTTGGTTATGTTAACAAGTTCAGTTCAGTTGCTCAGCAGTGTCCTACTCTTTGCGACCCCATGGACTGCAGAGTGCCAGGCTGCCCTCTCTATCACCAATTCCTGGAGCTTACTCAAACTCATGTCCATTGCATCGGTGATGCCATCCAACCATTTCATCATCTGTTGTCCCCTTCTCCGCCCACCTTCATTCTTTCCTGTCATCAGGGTCTTTTCCAATGAGTCAGTTATTCACATCAGGTGGCTAAAGTATTGGAGTTTCAGCTTCAGCATCAGTCCTTCCAATGAATATTGAGGACTGATCTCCTTTAGGATGGACTGATTGGACCTCCTTGCAGTCCAAGGGACTCTCAAGAGTCTTCTCCAGCACCGCAGCTCAAAACCACCAGTTCTTCAACACTCAGCTTTCTGTATGGTCCAACTCTCACATCCATACGTGACTACTGGAAAAGAGTAAGGTCCATAAAGTAGCAAGGATAGACATCCGAGGACAGCAGATTGAGAAATAAATAGGATTCGTCTCCTTAAGTAGCTTTTTTTTAGCTGATATTTCTACAGAAATTGGCTAGGAGACAAATTGAAAATTTATGATCTAAATAAAGATCTAGAAGTCTGCATATATTATGTTGATTTAGGGAGGATCTATGTATTTTATATAGAAGATGAGTGGATACTAGGCTTGACATTATATGAAGAAAGTTTAGAAATCTAACCACTATTTTAATCTCATTAGAAGACTGCCATAAGTCACCGTAGAAATCACAGGGGTTTCTTCATCAAAATTAGACATATTTTGTATTAAAGGATGAGAGAAATTACTTTGCCCTAGAAGGATTTCAGAATGGTTTTACTGATGATCCATGCTGCTTTCTACTGCTGTCTTTGTTTGAATAGTAGTGTGTTAGTAGCGTGAAGTGAAAAGTGCAAGTGTTAGTGGCTCAGTCATGTCTGACTCTTTGTGACCCCATGGACTGTAGCCTGCCAGGTTTCTCTTTCCATGAAATTCTCCAGGCCCGAGTACTGGAGTGGGTATCCATTCTCTTCTCCAGGGGATCTTCCTGACCCAGGGATCAAATCTGGGTCTTCAGCATTGCAGGCAGATTCATTATCATCTGAACCACCAGGGAAACCCCGTTAATAGCATATATAAGATGAATCAATTTTGAAGCATATCCCTTATATGCATCCCCTTATAAACATACCAATTATAGATTGATATGATTTTGGGCATAGTATATTTGGTCATTTATAAGACACATTGAATAATTTCTTCAATCAGAAAGCCTTTTATATTTGGTGATGTGTTATAGTTTTAATTCACATCATTTTTTTTCTTTCTTGGTCTTAACATAAAATGTGAGTGAAGTTAGAATCAGCGGCATCTTAGATTTGATGAAATATGATAGTATAGTGGAGAATATTAAAGTTTAGAGACTGTCTGCCAGATATTTTAGTTTTACTATAATTAACATTGAACGAGTCTTTTTTGGCAATAGTTACATGATATTAACCTCTTCTCTTTATTGGGAGAATGGGTTATGCATTAATTTTGATCTTAGTGATAGACTCTTAAGTGAAATTGAAAGTGGGAAAGGAGAAAGTGAAAAGAAAGTGAAGTCGCTCAGTCATGTCTGAGTCTTTGTGACCCTATGAGCTGTAGCCTACCAGGATCCTCTGTCCATGGGATTTTCCAGGCAAGAGTACTGGAGTGGGTTGCCATTTTCTTCTCTGGGCAAAGGGAAGAAGGAATCTGTAAGAAACCTACTTTCTGTTACCTGAATTATGACTTGATGCGTGAGAAAAAAATCTTAGTTAACCATAATTATTGTAAATTTGTAGAAGCAGTTTGTAGAAGTACTCCCTGTGAAGTTATAGTTCATTTCTGATCTTGCAATCAAGGATACACTGACCGGTTCATCACTTTTAATCAAAGACATGTATTAAGTGCCTGTTGTGATACTGACAGTGTACTCAGCACTGCAAACACTGTTTGCTTGTTCATGACAGATTTCTTAATACAGTGAAACAGTCAACAAAAAGGTCAGTAATCAATTCATAGTGCATGGAACTGGCTCCTTTCTCATATACACGGTTGAACTGAGAGATGAGACAGGCAGTTCCTTAAACAAACAGCTTGTCTAAATGGAGAGCTGGATGCTTGACCACAATGAGCACTCAGTAAATACTTGTTGACTGATGACTGAAAGTATCTTTTTAGATGATTGACCGGAAATGGGTGGGCTTATCGTTTTAAGTGATTACATGTGAAAAGGTTGGTGTCACAGGTAATTATTTTTGAAATTGGAAGACTATGTATTGAGAATTATTAAGGGAATAATGGGAGCTTCTCAGTATGTTTTGGGCATTACTAAAATAAATTGAAAATGTAAAGCCTCACAATTTCTCATTGTAGAAAGCATTGATTTAAACATTGAAATCATTCCTAGAGACGTCATGATAAATCAAGAGTTGTAGAATTTAACAAGTTCATATAAATAAGGTTCTACAAACTTGCAGTCCTTTCTTTGAAATTAAGGGTGAATCAGATAATTAAGTAGAAATGTTGCATCTCTGCTTATGTTCATTTATTTTAATAAAGTCTCAGTACCTAATCCTTGAAAGAGTTGAAGCAACAGTATATGGAGGAGGAGATGTAATCTGATGATGCATACTTTTTCCTCTGGTAACTGAAGGTTAAATGGGTAGCAAACAGAATGCCTTAAACAAGATTGGTATATTGATTAAAGCGCTGATTTAACAGCTCTCAGTCTCCCCTTGGAAACCTGGAAAAGATAAGCCAGCTGCTGTCTAAGAGTGCTCAGTGTCCACTGAGAGTACACTATCTATCATCACAATATGGTGATGAGAGGTGTTTTATGTTTGTGTTAATTTCCCCCACTAAATCAGTAATTATTACAGTCCTGTCCCTGCTGTTTACCCTGCAGCTGTTTTTCCATTTGTCGAGAGAGCGGGTGTTCTCCGAGGACCGCACACGTTTCTATGGTGCAGAAATTGTCTCTGCCTTGGACTATCTACATTCCGGAAAGATTGTGTACCGTGATCTCAAGGTAAAAAAGAAAAGTAATCAGAGTCTATTTCTGCAGAGGCTATAGGGACAAACACAAAGTAATTACAAAGTTACACAGTTTGAAGAAAAGAAGATCTAGTTGGGGGGAAAAAAAGACAACACTGTTTAAGAATGTGGTTCACTGTATCTGACAGGAAATTTCATTCACTGGTAAATGTGTAGCTCTTTTTATGTCCAAGTTTTTGACATGCAAAATAAGTTCTGTTTGACTGCTCTGATCAAAATGATCTACAAGTAATAGTTCCATTCTTCTGTTAGTGTAATGAGTAATGTTAAACATTTGATTCAATGTCTAGTCACTTTGCAAATGATATTTTAAAATCAATTTCATTATTCTAGCATCCTGTGATATATTATGATAAACTTTTATAGTAGATAAGATTATTTAAAGTAAGGAAAATACTAGATTTTCACTTTAAATTTTTAGTGGGCTTAAAGAGCTGAAGCACTTTAATATAGCCTTTTATCAATTTATTTAGTTTTCATTCTAAAAAGCACTGTTTGTTTGATAAGTGATAATGACTTTATGTCTCTTAAGTTTCTTTCTGACAAGACCCTCAGAATAGCTCAGGAAGAGCAAACTTGCGTGAAGGCCAGATAGTAACTACTCTAGGCATTGCTACTCTTGCAGTCTCTTGCAACTCTTCAATGCTGTTGTGGGCTGAAAGCAGCCAGGGACATTATGTAAAGGAGCATGTCTGGCTGTGTTCCAGTAAAACCTTAATTACAAAAACAGGCAGTAGACAAGATTTCGCCCCCACACCATATTTTGCTGACCCTTGGAGTAGCTCATAAAAGATAGTAGTAATTCTCACGACACTGTTTTCATTTAGATTAGCCACGTTAAGGAAATTTGTACCCTGACACACTCTGAACAGGTTCTAAATGTGACCATCTTACTTTCTTAAAAAATAAATCATATAATAATCTTGACCTATTAAAGACTGACACAGAATTGCTTAATTTATCAAGTATGAGTGTATTTAAAGTATAATTCTACTTGCAGAAATAGAAGTTATATTAGTCTTTTATGAACTGCTGTTTGTGTGAAATGAAGTGTGTGTGTTAGTTGCTCAGTCGCTTCTAACTCTTTGTGACCCCATGGAGTATAGTCCAGGCTCCTCTGTCCATGGAATTCTCCAGGCAAAAATACTGGAGTGGGCACCCATTCCCTTCTCCAGGGATCTTCCCAACCCAGAGATCGAAGCCGGGTCTCCCACATTGCAGGCAGATTCTTTGACCATCTGAACCACTAGGGAATGAGGTATATATCTACATATTATAGCACACGAGAGAAGTCACACTTAGCCCTCACTCTCATTCACTTGTTTTCAAACACCTGTAATTCTTAAATTATCTAATTACTTAAGCAATTGTCTAACTTATTTCAAGATGTTGCTATCATGTACCTCTGCATTATGAAAGATTCCTAAGAATTAACTATCACAAAAAATATTACTTTACATGATGACAGTGGAATATAGTGTGTATGTCTATACAACACTTTCTTAACATGAAACAAGCTATGAAATTCTATTTTTAGAAAAAATTATTATACTATATCTATATCAGAGATGATCAACTAAGTGCCAAAATAGATCAGAGATGGATATAAATCAACAGTATGATTGTCTTTAGCCTGCAGCTTTTATAGCCAGGAGTGGCAGAATTCAGCATCCCTGTATCTGATGTCTGTATGGCCAAATAATCCTATTATGTTTAAATGTCTTGAATCTGAATTTTTAAAAAAGAGTTTAATTATATGGTATGACAAAACTTATGTTGTATGTTATTTCCATATTTACTTAGATGTAGTTAGCTCTTTTCTGCCTGATCTTCCCCCTCCTCCCCTCCACTTTATTTATGAATCCAATTATGTGGATAAGGGGGAGGACTTCCTGGATTTAAGAAAAGGAGAATAATTTTGAAGTACTTAGTAATATATCCAAAATGCTTAAAGCTCAAAGAATTAGTCTAAAGAAACAAAGAAAAGAATGCTCACTTGATTGATAGCATTGAAAAGGAATGATATAATTGGGATGATTTTGGTGAGTATCTCCATTGATCATTTCTCATTAATCAGCTTATCAGTACATTTGACACTCATTTAATGAGTTTTGTTGCTCTGTCTTTCTGATAATGAAATTAGACTAAATTTATTAACCTGCAATATGAATACCAGTCATGTAGTTAGCATATAAATAGGCCATAAACTACTAGACAATTAAGTGACCTCTCCACTCTTAATTTATTTCTATTTTAATATAGCCTTAACGTAAAGGTCTAAGTAAATGTGTGGCATTGGGCAGGATCCATGGAATTTACACCAAGAAAAATAGATAACATAAAAAGTCAGACATTCAAAATTTATACAAGTGTTATTTATATCCATATTGTTTCATGACAGAATGAGATCTTTAGGTACAGTTGTACAAATTTACAGCTGACCCATAATTTACAGCTGAGGTCACTGAAGATTGGAAAAGTAGTAAGTGATTTACTTGAAGTAATGGACTAAATTGGTGACATAGTCAAGATTGTTGGATTCCATGATTCCTAGCTCCAGGTATAATGTTTTTTTTTTATACTAGTCGGCCTTTCTAGAAATGAAATGAACTTTAGGTGGGGGTATGCATTGGATTAACTCTAGGTGATTTTTGTAAATATAAAATTTGAATAAAGCTGCTAAAAATAAGGAATATTTTAAGTGTATTCAAGACACATCCCCTAACTCCCACTTCTAACTACTCTGGATTCCCTCTTTTATAAAAATGTTCAGCCACTGCTGCAATGAATCCCTTCCACCTCTAACATTCACATGTGTTATTGGGCTATTCCTCAAGTGTAGGAAATTCTTAAATGTAGTAACTCTGAAACCCCAGTCTAGGTGTGATCTCTGCTGTTGTATATTGTGAATTCTTTTTCCAGTTTAGGAAGCTACAAAGATTTCCTTTCGGCATTTTAATGCACTGTCCTAATCCATCCATGATCATTAAGTTCATACGGGTCACAACATTTGGCACTTTGATGCACATAAACCTGAATATGCAGGGTGCAGGGGAGGAATTTATCACTGTATTCTTGGGCCTGAGGCAGTCTTGGTACGGATGTAATTGTGCTAAAGTGGGATTGTAAGAGTGAGTGAAGGGACTTGTTGTGTTGCTACAATAGTTGTCAGAGCCCTTAAAGTGAAGTGAAGTGAAGTGAGTCGCTCAGTCATGTCTGACTCTTTGCAACCCCATGAACTGTAGCTTACCAGGCTCCTCCATCCATGGAATTTTCCAGGCAAGAGTGCTGGAGTGTATTGCCATTTCTTTCTCCAGGGGATCTTCCCGACCCAGGGATTGAACTCAGGTCTCCCGCATTGTAGGCAGATGCTTTTCCATCTGAGCCACCAGGGAAGCCCCGTCAGAGCCCTTAGGAATTGCTATGATAATTTCTCTGCTTAATCACAAAATGTCAGCCATTTAATTAAAATGAGACCTAAAACACACACACACACACACACACACACACACATATATATATATGTGTGTGTGTGTGTATTTTACATAGCTAGATGTTAGAATATATGATATATGAATTATATACTAGAAAGCTTTTAAAAACTTAGAAGTTAAAAACTTGTAAACTTTCTAATAGCAAGAGTTTAATTTTATTCTAGGCACCAGCCAGAGCAGAAAGAGCATAATATTTTCTTGCTGTCATTTTTTGTTCACGAAGCACAGAGGAAAAAAGATTTTAAAACCTACCAAATCAAGATCCTCTGTCAAATAATTCTTGTCCAGTTCAACTCAATGAAAAATGTTGCCTTTTTAAAATGGAAACTCTAGGATGTATATGTCTAATATATTTGTTTCCTCAAAGTATGAACTGTTAGATAACAAACAACCCTCTGATACAAATAGTAAGCAGTACCCAGATTTTGAATATATAATCTTTTCTTTCACATTTCGTATTTAACTTCATACATTGCTTTTGCCAGTGGATGTATCCATTAAGTATCATCATAATGCCCTGACCTCAATCCTAGATGCTAAGACTGACAGTGGAGAGAAAACAGATGCATTTAATGTTTTATAATAGAGAGTACCTGAACAGGCGGTTATGGTGTACATTTTCCTTTTTATGGTTTAAAAAAAAGGAGGAAGGAAAGCATTTGATTTAGGAGAGCGAACCAAAGAAAGACCATTTGTAAACATTTTTATTCCTCCTTTACACAGTGGAAAGATTCCTAAAAATAACTTGACTTAAATCTTCTTACGTTAATGTCACGTGCACTAAGGAAGTGATTTCCAGGTGTTTTTTGATATTTCTAAGCCATTGATCTGCTTTTGAAAGATTTCCAGGTAATTCTGTGTATCCTTCACCTTTGTGAATCGCAGCACTAATGGTTCTTATATTTAATGAAATCTTTGTTTTGCATCTTCATAAAATTATTTATGTTTTTAACCAGACAGGATATTTAATTACCCCTGATTTATCTCTATATAAGATTAGATTTGGGGATATAATTTTTTTAAGGTGATGCATTTCTGACTTTTTTTCATACTGATAGAAAATGACATGCTCAGCAAAATGACATTTCAGGATAGTGAGAGAAGAACAGTAATTGATGGAAGAAAGTGGACACCATTATAAAATAACTGGCTCAAAAATTGTAACATATTTGTTTTTTTGTTTATTCAAAAGAAATTGATGCATATTAAAAACTTTTTAATGAGGTCATTAGAGCTGATAAAAGTGTTTTATAGGGTTCCATTTCTGAACTTTGCTCTTTCCTTTAACGTACAGTGTTGTCTGGAAGAACACATACCATGTTGATAAAGTATAAATCAGCCATTAAACTCTCCATGTTTAATAAATGATCAGTATATTTGTTGATTAAATTCTCCATTCAGTATCGTTTAATTCTCAGAACAGTCACATTGGATTGTTACTGTGTGGATTGTACCTGTGTGTCATAGATCAAGTTGAGGTGCATAGATATCAGTAGCATACATGAGGTTACACAGTGAGGGATAGAACCTGAATTTACATTTAAGTTATCTGACTTGATTCCATAATCTTACCCACATTGCTCTCAACTGCCCCCTATACAGTATGCTACCTTGTCCCTATTCTCGTGACCTTTACCCCATCTCTCACAGTCCTCCTGTAGGCTGACCTTATTTCTGACTGTATCATTGTGGTAAAGCCAATTAATAAAACAAAGGAATGATTAGCTGTCGTGGTTTGCCTGGAACTTCCCCAGTTATAGAACTTTTATTAAAAATCCTTCATCCTGGGAAACCTCCTCAGTTGTAGGCAGACTGAGAATTCTTGGCCACTTTCATCCTATTCCCGTTCTTCACTCAAATCCTACCCCTGAATCTTACTTTGTTCCTCATCTCTCAACCCTTGGTATCTTGGAGATGAGATTAGCTAATTAGGTATGGATCAAGATTTTTAAAAATATATGTACTTCTTGTTGTTAAAAACAGTATATATTCTGATATTTTGTATCTATGCTCTTCAAGATAGTCTTGTCAACATGTGGATGGTTAGCACATTAGTGCATGCTGAATTTTATTTTGCAGTGCATAGAAAGCATATAAAGTGAATTGGCATGGTACACATTAAACTGCATATTTTATTCAATATTGTTATGTATTATTTGAAGTCTCTATAAGAATTCTTGTGTATTATAAAAGATCTTTATAGCATTTTAAGGTTTTGTTTTTATATTGTAATGTATTTCTATGTTAGTACAATAAGCATATTTTTAAAAATTAAGAACAGAGCATATATTTTAACACAGCAGACATTCCATTATACACTTCTCTTTCTCATTATGGCAAGATAGAATTAGGAGGAAGAAGAGAGTGTTGTTTGCAAGAGAAAGGGAAAAGGGAGAAAATCAGAAGCATGAAGAAGAAAAGAAAAGAGGAAAGAGAAGTAGACAAATTATTTTTTGACATTTCTGATCAGTTTTAATATTTAGGACATATTGCCATTTGTGCACATTGGGTTTGATTTTCAGGTTCCAGTTAGTAAAGAATCAGTCTAGCTAAATTTAGATAAAATAAGAGAATATTCATTTTTAAAAGGTTTAACAGTGTATTTAGGGTTCATTCAGTTCTCTGTAGACAAATCAAAGCAGACTCACTTCTCTAAAGTCTATGCAGTGCATGAAACATGTATTGAGAATTGAGTTCAGTTGGGCAGAATATTTAAGTACTATACTGAGGATAGCTTGCTTAATTGTATTTAGTTTCTGGTTTATAAGACACTGGATAATATGTAACAGTATAACATTTTATAAAATTGGTATCTATGTTCTTATATGGAATTCTGTTTTGAATTTGATATTGACTTCAGAGTTTGAGTAGGCACTTTCATGAACATTATTGTGTTAAGGAGTAGAATGATTACCTACTCCTCAAATAAGTTAATTATCATTCATCCTGCTAATATAATTTTTTCACATGTGTTTTTTTATGAATGCATTTCTTATGTATTCCCTTAGGTATATGTACATGACTGAGCAGGGGTAGGGGCCCCATCAATATACATGACTATAAAGTGACAACTCAGAACTCATGTGTATCTCTGTATGGTGATAATCATAAGTTTAGTTTCAAATTAGAAGAATAAGATCAGTTATTGTTACTATTTTTAATTGCATTAGCTTTGCATAAGCTCTTTTCCCCCTTGGATTGCTTAATTTTTCACTTGAGGCTATTTGGTTATCTCTTTTAAGATTGTTGTTTTTGTATTAATGGGTTTAAAGAGGTTCCAACTTTAAAAGGGTTGGTATTTCTTTATATGAATAACTGCAAGAGAAGATATTGCCTTACCTTACAAAATAAGATTTAGGTTTGATTTATAGCCACCACCAAAGAAACATTTCTGTAAATAAATATTTTATAATAGCAATAGACTCCCAAGAGAAATTGTTGAAAACCATCTGTACATATCTAGAAGAAGATACTTGTCTCTTTGAAACTGTTTAGATCAAACTTTATTTTAAAAAGGGATAAAGAAGATTGATGTTTGCTTTCAAAAGTTAATTTAGGCTTTAGTTCTTAGGACTTAGACAAGAATGGCTCTTACTCTCGTGGGTTTAAAATCAGTTTGTTATTGTAGTCTTTGATAAAATGATTCTTTTTACACATGAAGTAGGCAGCTATAGGGTTTGTAAGTATCAAAAGTTCTTTGACTAATTATGTCCTCTTTCCAGAATGTCTTACTCAGCATTCAGTTATTTTTCAGAACAGTATTTTCCTATTTTTGAAGACTATTTTCTTATTATGCAGTTGGAGAATTTGATGCTGGATAAAGATGGCCACATAAAAATCACAGATTTTGGACTTTGCAAAGAAGGGATCACTGATGCAGCCACCATGAAGACTTTCTGTGGTACACCAGAGTATCTGGCACCAGAGGTAGGCTGTTTCCATTTACAGAAAAATAAAAATAACACTGACGTTTTGCAAAGTAAACCATTTAAGCATTTAAGAAAACTGCAGTGTCTACTACTTTGACCTGGATTTCAACATGAATCAAATCTATTTTACTCCCACTTCTTTAACATGGTATTCTAGGGCAAAAATATATATAAATCAGCACAAAGATACTGGTAACTGCAATCAAATTAAGTCAGTTTTTACTTGTTGGCCATATGTGTTTTTTTCTTTGACTGTGCCTATTTTTATGCACTTATTAAAATTAAATGTTTCAGTGACTTCAGCAAGAATGTTAACAGTTTTATAAACCATTTTGGATTTTCCTTAGAAACAAACAATAATAATTTGTATTTGTAATTTTGTAGGTTTTCATATTTAATTATTAGAAAGGATTTCACTGGAAAAGTTAATGAAATGACAGTGGCTACATTTTGGAAATCATGCTAAACCAAAACAAGCTTCAGCCAGTGCCCTCCCATGCTGAGAATTCCATAGTGATTCACCGATTTGTTTGCTCAACAAATATACATTATTCATCTTCTATATATTGGCTATTTTTGTGGATGTGTGGTTATAGAAACAAGACACAAAGGACCCTGCTCTCAGGGAACTCACTTCTGGTGGAGGGAGACAGAATGAAAATAAATATATAGCCTAAAGTCATGCAATGAATATGTGTCATGAAGGGAAAGAAGCTAGATAAAAGGAGGTTGTGGTGGCTGCGTTACGTAGTGTTCTCATTATTATTGCTGCAAAACAGACCACTGCAAAACCTAACCATTACATGTGATCGAAGGTTCTGAGTCAGGATAGCAGGAATGACCGCTCTGTGACACATGGGGCAGGGCGGTGGGTGACTCTGTGGCTGGAGGCCGGAATCTGGAGACTGCCCACTTTAGGTGTCTGACAGTTGATGCTGGCTGTGAACTGGTGCCTTAAGGGCTCTCAAAAGCCTCAGCTTCCCCGTGTGGCCTGGCTTCCTCATAACCTTGTGGCTTCAGAGCAGCCAGTCTGTTTTGGCTTTGGGTTCTAAAATGTCCTAGGGAGCAGTTTAGAAACTGCGTCAATGTTTTTTTTTTTTAATGTAGCAAACCATGAAGAAATGTTTTATTAATTTTTTAAAAACTTCTCTTCATAGTATATATTTTAAACTTTATTATCATTTACCATAAAATTCAGCCTTCTCAAGTGTGTAGTAGTGGTTTATAGTATGTTCAAAGTTGTGCAAGGCAACCATCACCACTATCTAATTCCAGAATATTTTCATCACTCCAACAAAGAAACTCCATACATGTTAGCTCCTGCCTAACCTCCCCTCCTGCTAGACAACTACTCATCTACTTTGTCACTATAGGTGTGTCTATTCTAAGCATTTCATACAAATGGAATCATGCAATACATGGCTTCTTGTGTCCGGCCTCTTTTACTTAGTTTATTTTCAAGGTTTATCCATGCTTTAGCATGTTTTTGGTACTTCATTCTTTTTTATGGCCAAAGTAATATTCTGTTGTATGAATATAATACATTTTGTCTATCCATTCAGCAGCTGATGGACATTTGGATTGCTTTCAGGTTTTGGCCAATAATGCTGCTATAAACATTTCTCTGTGAATCCCCTTTTATGACTTCATGTCAGAAATTGCACCTCATTTCTGCATATGCTGAAACATTCCTGAGCCTGCACATATTTAAGAGGGTAGTGACATAGATCCCACCTCTCCATGGCAAAAACATGTGACATGGGAGATACTGTTGCAGCCCTCTTTGGAAAATATAATCTTCTACAGATAGGATGTTCAGGGAAAGTGTTGTTTAACCAGGGACCTGAATGCCAAGAGGCAGCTATTGCAAAAATACAGGGGAGGAGTTTTCCAAACACAGGGAGCAGCTAGTATAAAACCTGTGAGGCACAAGTTCAGTTCTTCCCTCAAACTCTTAACAAGGTTAGTGTGACTAGAGCAAAGGAGGGAGGCATTTATGTTTGATGGATGATGATAACTATTTATTGAATATGTATTATATACCGCATGCCATATATATACATTGCAGATTTGGAATAACCTTTTGATATAGCAAGCCTGTTTTTTTTAAAGATAAGGGAACTGAGGATCAGAATTTTTTAATGTAATCTGTACACAGGTAGGAGGTAGTAGAGATAGAAATAGGATTCTAACAAGGTTCATCTTATAAAGCCTATTTTTACTTTTTTAATCACATAACATGGTAGCCAAAAAAAAGTCACTGTTTGAAGGCCACTATAGATGTAAGTAATGCCATTTTTAAAATAAATGCTTTGTAAATGCTCAACAGGAAAAGTAATCAAAAGAATTAGGAAATGGGAATATATTCAGAATGATACTAGCATTCCTTATATGTATAGTAACTAATGCCAGTTTATTACTACAATAGCTCTTTTCAATTAGAGATTAAAATTACATTTCAAGAATTTTAAGTTTCTGTAAATAAATGCTAGTAATTTGAAATATTAGCAGTATTTTTCACAGTAAATTTCCAAATATTATTTTATTAAGGTCTGCCAAAAGTAACATTTTTTTCTGTTATAAAATCTGGAGTTTAAAAATTTCCATTTTTGTAGCTGAATTTGGTAAAAGTTTAGAATAATGTTTGTTGTTTATTCAAACACAAGATCACATTTTCTAGAATAGGATTATTTTTGTGAATGTCATGAAAAACAAAATCTTTGTTTCTCTGGAGTTCCAATTGCCCCTGCTATACATTTGCCATGGATGATGATATCCCGTATTTAGAATAACAAAATTAGTTGTATCACAGTTAGGGGAAATTATTTCTGTAGAGGATAAATACATCTCATTTCAGAAGCAGATGATCTCCTAAGAAACAAAGATATTGTTTTTATATGCAAATGTCATCAACTGAAGAACAAAACCAGGAATTTAATCCAAGAAGAGTCCAGTTGTTTCCGAATAGAAAGTTTACAGTTCACAGGGAATTATCATTTTCTTGTTAAATACAGGTAAACCCTTTCTGTATACCTTTTTAAAAAATGTTGCAGAAGGGTTTAAAAGCAGTTTCTATACCCAATGGCTGGCTGAGAGATGTCGGTTCATAATTAACATCTTGACCTTATTTTCACAGAGGAGAGTGATTGTTGTGGTTACTATTTGAGGATGACAAAACTTGAAACAACTAAACTTCTCACGCAGTTTCAATTTTTATATTTTAAGCATTTGTGTCAAACTGCATTTTGTTAAATCAGGGTAGCTGTTTTATATGCTTACTTTTAAAAACAAGAATTTAAGTTCTTTCTTCTGGTCTCTAGTGTAGACCATTTCACTGAAGAACACTCATTCATTCATTAAAGAAATATTTGTTGAGTATTTATTAGGTGTGATGCATTCTGTTAGGTGCTGGGAATACAAAGATCATAGAAATGTTTTTTGTCATCTAGTAGCCTGCTCTATTTACTAAGGTGATAGGATATGGAGAATAATCATTACTGTCCAAGAAAATAATTGCTTTACTAGAGTTATGTACAGTGCAGTGAAAGGAAAAGTAGTGGGAGGATCTGGTGGCAGTAAAGAGGGAGCAGACTGAGAGGAGGCTGGATGTGCAGATCAGGGTCAGAATGGGAAAGAGTTTAGATTTGATCTCAGGGACAAGGGAAAATCACGTGAGCTGAGAGCAGGGCAATAATATGATCCAGATGCATGGTCAGGATTAGAGAGGGGATTGGCAAGAGCTTAAACTCGCCTCTTCCCTTCACTGCAGATGGTATCTCTCACTTTCTTTGAACCTTGACATATCTGGTACATAGCATTATTGATGCCAGACTTTTTTTGGTAGTTTGTCAGTAGTAGCTGTTTATCAGACCTGGAGTATGTGCCTGAGTGCTGCTTCTCTTTTGAAGGGCTCCTTGTTAGTATATTACCTTCTCCTCACATGGGAGACCTGTTTACACATTATGGAGACATCTTTCTGCAGCCTCTCATTCGTCTAGCAGTGCCCATTCTTTACCTTTTCAACTAGTTTTGAGGGGGTTTTGTTTGCTTGTTTGTTCTGTTTTTTTTGGCCATGCCACAAGAGATGTAGGATCTTGGTTCCCTGACGAGGGATTGAACTTGTGCCCCTTACAGTAGAAGCTGGGAGTCCTAATCACAGGGCCTCCAGGGAATTCCCTAAACTGTTTTAACTTGACCAGAATGCTTTGTTACTTAAAGATGGTTGCAGGATATTTTTAAAAATACTCCAGAAATACTGTTAGAAATCAGTTCAAAACTGATGTATTAACTGTACTGTATCTCAGACTTACACCTGATTTTTAAATGAACTGAAGTTTTAAATGAACTTAGATTTCTTCTTAAAGACCACCAGGAAAAAAAATTATGATATAAAAATGCCATTTGTTAAAAAAAGGATTTTTAAAAAAGTATTTTTTCTCTTCTTTTGATGAAGAGCCGTGTACCTTTTTTATTAAAGGGGGAAAAAGTATCTTTTCAAAAAGCTGTTGCAGAGATACAGTCCTAATGGTCATAAACTATATGTTTAGTGTGCTCTAAAGCTGCATGAGTATAGATAGTTTTAAAGTGGTTTTTCTCTTTCTTTTATTAGAAGGAAATAAATTTGACCTGCCATATATTATGGACTATGGTCTTTTGAGGGGATTTTGTTTTCATCATGTCTACTATATTCTCATGCCTAGAAATATAAAGAAATTAGAAATCATATATAAAATCTTACTGTTAAATTTTATTATTTGATTTGGCTCTCATTGAATCCAAACCATCCTTTTATGCAGTGCTAATTATTTAGAGTCTCAGCTTTGCTCTTGAGTTAGCAGTACCTGATCAACTTTCCAACTGTAAAACAGTTTGAAAATCAAATGTAGCTTACATGCAAGACCCAACAAAATTAAAAGTGTTAAGTACGTTTTGGCAGTTCACTTTTATTATGCCCAGTCCTCAAATGTACCAGCAGATAATCATCTGAATGTTAGTTATTTTTCACATGCTTATGTGATCACACAAAAAGTACATGCTAAAAAGAAGCAGATGGTGACAGATGGGGAAGGTTGAATAAGGTGGTTTTGGAAACCTAGAGAAATGCACTTCTGTAATAGTGTAAAAATAAAAATTATTTGATAATCAAGTTAGAACTAACAAAAAGATTGCAAAAAATGACTTGATTGTTGGAAAATACATAGTATCTAGTTGTGGTTGCTATTCAGAAAAAAATGTATATAATTTTATTTCATATGTGTAAAATGCTATGTTTTTCATTGGCTAAAGATGCATTTTTAATGTATTTCTAGTTTTTGGAAACTCATTTTTAGAAAATAGTCACTGCGTATCATTTTATTCACTTTTCTTTTGAAGCCTACTAGCTTCAATATCTTTTATAATATGTATTTTGACAGTATCTGAAATAGATGAAAATATTTTGATAACCTTTATAACAAAGATTTGCTTAAAGTCATTGTGATTCTTTATAGATAATAGCACAAACAAAAGGCCAAAAGTATACACTAACTTCTTCAGAAGGGTGGAGAGAATCGTATTAATTAAGGGTGAAGATAGTTGGTAGCCTGGAGTGTAGTGGACATAGGTGAAGTAGGTAGAACCAAACTTGATTTTAAGTGTGCTAAATGGAATTTAGTTTATTTTAAATACAACAAAGAATAAATGAAAAAGACATCATTTTATAGGCCTTATCAGTATTATCTTGAGGAGATCTTAAAAATGAATGAAATCAAAGTTTTATATATATATATATATTTGTATATTTAATCTATAGATAAAAATAGTAGCACACATAGTTAGGTTTTGCTTACCCTTGAACAAAATTCTACTAGTTCTAACAGATTATGAAACTGAATCTTAAAACTTCAAAGCTTTTGTAAAAATTAAAAGTCATTTTGGTAGCTTTTCCCAGACTATATACATCCCTAATATTTTATTTAATTCTTAATGATGCATGTAGCACTTGTCCTCTTGAAGTACTTTTGAAAGCTTTCACTTCTTGCTGGTTCTAAAACGGTCTCGCCACCAATATTAAGGGGGAAATTAAGTGAATGAGCATAGTGATTCGTTCAGACAGAAGTTGTCTGTTTTATTGTTAGAATTTTAATTTAAGAACGTCTGTCATGCGTTGGCTATTTATACTGTTCCTGGATAATATTAAAACCATCCCATTTTGCTGTACATCTGAAACTAACACAATATTATAAATCAACTATAGTTCAAGAAAAAACTGCTTAGTTAAAAAAATTTCCACTTGGTCCCCAAATTAGATATTGTTTAAACAAAAATGATATTTTTAGTTCAATGTTAATGTCTCTCATAATTTATAAGTAGCAGCTTTTACTTCCCTAGAGTTCTGTCAGTTTTTTTTGTAGCTATTTTTCACCTAAAGTTCTTTTGAGTGTTATATAGTCTTTTGATTTTAACAATCAGAATATTTGCATTCAGTACTTTGGAATGATTCTAATTTAAGCACAGAGTTTAATTTTAAATTCTCTGAGACATAACATACACAAAACCAGCCCTAACTAGGAACACTGGTGATTGCCTATAGTGTTTTATAGTGGCCATTTTACCTTTGGTTACAAAGACCCCGTTTCTTAGAACCCCATAATGTCTGTTGCTCAGGATAAAAAGGAAGTATAGGAATCTCTGGGAAGATAGCGGTGAGTATCTTCGATAGTGATGGAATCACTATTGTACCCATTTAGCTTTGCCTGTTCTAGCCAGAGAATGCTTCTGAAAGTAGGATATTAACTGCGTGTAAGTACTTGTATATGCATGCTAGGAGGTAGCCATAAAACTTACAGCATCTTAATTCAGAGCAAATGACACAGTGTCAGTCTCTTTAGAATCATTAGAGCAGTTGAAAACTGGATATAAAGTATATATCTATGAATAAAATAGCAGTAAACCATGGAATTCGTTATTCTTGTGAAATGTATGTAATAGTTCTGTAGCTGCAATACATTTTAGAATCTGAATTAGAAGATTTATAGGTCATCTTTTACCAACATTTCTGTGATGTTAGGAATATTAAAGGATTTCTATAGATTATATAACTGTGTGTTTATATATAAAACACACATTATCAGTTACCTGAAATATAAGGTTACCAGAGGAAAAAAAATTTTGAATTAGCGGTAAATTGGTTCATCCAAGTTCGCAGTTTACTTTCACAACATAGGTGTACAGACAGTTTGTTTAGATGTTTAATGTTTTCCCCCATCTGTTCTGTCAGGATTATTGATTGAGCAGTAAGCCACTCCAGGGCATACATAGCCTCCTCACAACTACTTGCCTTGAGTGCTTTGTGTGGCCTGGCAAACAAGCTGAGAAAGGTGTTCCTTCAGCCTCCCAGTAAATCTTAATTGGTAAAAGAATACTGAAATGAATATGCCTTTTGAAAGTACCCATTCATGAAATAAATATTTACTTTGGGAACTTTAATTGATGGTATCATTTTTAAATATAAAATTTATTATTTAATGTCATGCTTTGAAATTAGTAACCATTCAAGAGCTGTTCATAGTGATTTTTTAAAACTCAGCTGGTTTTTGATAAGTGAAAGTGTGAACATCAAATGCAACCAAATATTAATCAGGTATTACCAGATCATTTAAAAGTAATTGATAACCTGCTGTGACTTCCTTGAATCTTGGATTTTATTATATTAGAAAGTGAAGCAATCTCTGGGTCCTAGTGGAAAAATTGAAACTACACCTTGTTTCCTAGAGCTTGGGCTCTGCTTGGGGTTTATTGATGTGACCTCTCACCATTTTATAACATTTACATTCTTTTAGTGTTTCAAATCCCCACTTGTTCTTCATCTCTGGGCATTTGAGTTAAATGTTCTCGTAACATGAAGCTACATCTAGGGTTACAGAAGACAATAGATGTAGAAGGAAATACCAGATATCTTCCTTCATATTTTAACTTGGTTTTAGTTTAAGCATTAATGACATTGATTTCATGGAAAAGAACACTGTCTTTAGTTTGGTTCTTCAAAATAAGTCTTTCAGTGAATTATCTTTAGTTTGGTTCTTCAAGATAAGTCTTTCAGTGAATTATTTCTTTAGAAGCAGATTTTGATCTGCATATATATCCAGATTATATCATAAATTGCATTGTAATGAGTTTGAAATGTATTATCATTGTTGTACCTCTACATTACCATGTATCTTACTCTTTGGATCATCCCTGGTGCTAACCATGAAGTTAATTAGCCTTTTTGCTAGGAGGGGAAAAAAATCATCAGAGGTAATCAGAGGGAACTGCAACTCTTAGGTTAAAGAATGTAAATTTTATATATTACTAGGCTGTGGGTGTTAATTTCAGTCAGGAATTTCTACATTATTTCAAAGTATTATATTTTGATTTAGATGTAAGGAGAAAGGATATTGTATGAACAGTGGTAATGTATTTTATAATATATCCACATGTAGAATATTATAATCATTTTTAGTTTTATTTTCTGTGTATTTCATTTTCCAGCTGTCTTGAGGTAGGAATTGAACAGAAATCTTTCTTTTTAACTGATGACAAAGCCTTCCAGATAAAGAGGACTGGCTAAGTTGTTCAGATGTTTTCTCCTCAACATTGCCTAAGTTTTACATGTCACTGAGATAATATGTTAGTTACATCACATTTGTTCAGTACAGAGTAATACAGCAAACAGTTCTGATTGTAGCATTATGGATGTATGTTTCAATTAAAGCTCATATGTTCAGAAGCAAAACCACTTATCTTGAGAATCAGTGTTCATTTTATGAAGCTAAATAAAATATATTTTATCAAACAGATTTTTTTACAATACAGTTTTATTTTTCAGTTGCTTATTTCTCTTCAAAAATAAAACCTTTTTTTATGTACTCTCTTTCCCTTCTGGCTGCAAACCAGGTATTTAAACAAAAATAAAGGATTGCCAGTTTTGCCAGCTGGGGATGAGAACCCGGCTGGTGAAATGTGGGTTCGGGAGGCAGTTAATCCAGCTTTTATGCTTTTTATGGTTTTATGAAAAAAGAGGTAAAAAACCACATTTGGCTCTTTTTTGCGTGTACCACTGTTCTGTTGGTGTTGTAGGAGTGCAGTAAGAGTTTACTTAGACTTTAAAATTTTTGTTATTAGGTAAAATCCAGCATCTATTAGATAAAGGCCTATTAGACAGCACATTCTGCTAATTGGCCATGGGATAGATTAAAAAGTCACTGGTGTTTAAAAATTACATTACTATACAAATACAGTATCTTGAAATAAAATACTGAAAGATCCAAATGATTAATTTCCACTGATCGAGGAACATACCTTGTAGAAAGGTAATCATATTTTTCCTGGTACAAACGGCAAGTGATGTTTCAGTTTGAACAGGTTGCTCTAGCACAGCATAACTGATACTTGCATATAGTTTCTTACTAAATACATTTTGCATGTAATGTGTTTTTGGAAATAAATTTAAGGGCATATACCAGACAGATACTGAGTCCATGATTTTTATTGTTTGTGTTTAATAGAAATTGTTGTGAGGTTCTAAAACTTTGGATACTAAAGTTTATTATAACTCAATCAATCAATCTTTATATTTACTCTGTTGCCTAAATATTTCCTGCAAGAGTTTCAGTGTGTGGGGTCCTCCGAAAGGTTTCATATATATTTTCATGATTGTCATGCCCTGGATGCTTTGTTAATACAATGCATCTGCTTACTCCTATCTGTAACTGATTTGTATTAGTTAGTTCTTCTCAGTGCAAGAAGGTATTAGACACATTATGTTCTCTATAATCAACACAGTTTAGCTGTAAGTTGTTACTTACTGACCACCTTAGTGGAGCCAGAATGAAAAATTAAGTAGGCCTAAATGAAAATGTGTAAGTATCCTTGCTGCTAAGTCACTAAAGTTGTGTCTGACTCTATGCGACCCCATAGACGGCAGCTCACCAGGCTCCCCCGCCCCTGGGATTCTCTAGGCAAGAATACTGGAGTGGGTTACCATTTCCTTCTCCTTAGGGCACTCATATATTCATTTACTTTGCTTTGCTGTTCAGTGGCTAAGTTATGTCCGACACTTTGCGACCTGACTTTGTGGACTGCAGCATGCTAGGCTCCTCTGTTCTCTACTTAGAATCTTGCAGTAGGCTGCAAAAAGGTTGCAATCTCTCTCTTTTTTTTTACCCCTTATATCTGGCTATATATTGAACATTTCACATATTTGATGTGATTTATATCTTTTGTAAGATTCTTCATAGTTTAAATGTCAAGATCTCAGAATCAGCTACTTAGGTTTTGAAAGTTATGATTCACTTTTTTGTAAAAATCTTATGTTTTATAAATAATGCTTTAAAGGTTAACATGTAAAAATTAATCTTTTACTGGTTTCACTTTTAGGTGTTAGAAGATAATGACTATGGCCGAGCTGTGGATTGGTGGGGCCTTGGGGTTGTCATGTATGAAATGATGTGTGGGAGATTACCTTTCTATAACCAGGATCATGAGAAACTTTTTGAGCTAATTCTAATGGAAGATATTAAATTTCCTCGAACACTCTCTTCAGATGCAAAATCATTGCTTTCAGGGCTCTTGATAAAGGATCCAAATAAACGGTAAGCCACAAATAACACGCAGTGAGTTACTGATGAATGTGGTTAGAAATTGTGATATGGAAATTAATTCATGTATAACTAACTCCAAGAAGCAATGTATTTGATGCAGACATCTTCCCATGAGACACTGACTTATTTTTAACTGCATAATATAGAACATTTAAAATTTTTTCTCAACTCTTCCCTAACTTGGAAATTTTATACAGATTTTACCAAATAAGGATTTGGGGAGTGTTACGAGCAAACAATTTCCTAATTTGCATGGTGCTTGCTATTGTGGGGATAGGAGGATCCCTTTTTTTCCCTTTCAATCTCTGGGCTTTATATTTCTGCTGATTTACATTATAGAACGGATAGAACTGTCTCTATACTCTCCTCCCACACTAACCTATGTTAACATATCTAGCTACTTTTTTTGTTTGTCATTTGAAGATAATTCCTTTTCATGCATGGCTGAAAGGACTAGTGGAAAAAATGTCTTTATAGACTTTGTATTTCTATTTTATACCTACAGCTATGACCTGAAAAATCCTACAGTTCTTTGCTTAATGAGTTATAGTATTCTTTGTTCATGCTTATATATTTATTTACACATACATTTTATAAGTCACACATGAAATGACTACTAATTATAAAATGTCTCTGAATCTATGTGTTTGTGTATACATGTAAATTCATTGTTCCATTAGATAGGTAGATAGATATACACACACACATATTCTTTGAAAAACTCTCAGGCCTCAAGTGTCTTAAGGGTAGACCATTTCATATATTTAACTTTCTATAACACCTCACATAATTTTAAAATGTTGTGCTAGTGGTTGATGCTCAGTGTGTATTGTGACAGACTGAATTAATGAGTGAAGGAATAAGTGAATTCTAAAATGTGGGCTTTGTTTACCTTAGAGAAGGTTTCCATCACACACTTATAGCTTTTAAATTTGTGAGGAACATGATTTTCCCTTCGGCAGAAATAAGCAAACATAATAAAAGAGGTACCATCTTTTTGCTCAATGAAGAACCATTCAAAAATGTTTCTGAATCCTGTAACTGAGACTTTCCCTTGTATTTATAAAGTCATTTTGTGTTCTTTGCCAGGACATTCACACGTCTCTTATTTCCTTTGCATTTTAGTAGCCTGTGGAGCAGAAAGGATAGATATAATTCTCATTTCCATTTGACTGGGAAAAAATGAGGCACAGGGAGGTTTAAGTGATTTATCCTAGTTCTCACAGAAAATTTGTGTAGAACAAGAATAGAGATCAAGTTTTTATGTACCTATTTGATATTTATCTTGTATCTTCTTTACAGTGCACCATGTTCTTGGTTTAGGTTTTAAAATATATTCCATTTGATGTGATTGTTTCATAGCTGTTGTAACAAAGAGGTACTTGGCTGTAGATAATCTTATAAATGGAGCTAGGATTTCTATTTTATCTACTTGAGTTTTGGGTCTAATATTTGCCTTAGGGCAGTGAATTTTTAACCCATTTTTTTCTGACATCTCCTTCTGATTTTCATGTCTCCTTTATTTTTTTATTGTCATTTCCCCACCATCCACCCTCACCCCACCCTCTGAGAACAGCCCATGGTAATGTTGAATACACGTAAGGGGAATTTCTAGAATGTTAGTGGCCTGGTATGTAGGACAGCTCTTAAAGTTTTGTCTACCCAGAGGTTGATACTGTCTAAAGAAGATGTGCTATTTTAAACTATCTGTTTTTTCCTTTTTAAGGTACATAGGTCAAACCCCTCCACTGCTACATTAAAATATTAGAAATGCAAGGATGAATAAGATGAATAATCTCCGCTCTAGGGATTCATAGAATAACGTGGGGTACAAAACATATTCACAGATGCTCAGGCTAAACTACAGACAAATGCTACTGAAATTATTAGCTATCTAGGGGATTGAAAAACTTGAGCTGTCTTATGGAGGGGTTGGAATTTGCAGTGCTTTTCATACAGAGAATTTTACATGTAAAAACAGCTCGAATTAAAGGTGAACATGGCATTTGAGAAGTTCAACAGCTGGGGCATAGAGTATGAGTTGGGTGACATTGGGAGATGATGCTCATGTGTTCGATTCTAAGGACCTATGCTTCTTAGAAAATATTCAGTCTTTATTCAGAAGGAGATGAGAAGCCACTGAATTATTCATAGTAAGGGATGGTGTAATCAGATTTGTGTTATGAGAAGATAACTCAGGCAGCTTTGTCATGGATAGATTAGAACAGTGAAGGGCCAGGGGCAAGTAGGCAGAGTAATGAAGAATACATATGGAATTGTCCACATAAAGAGATGGAATCCATCCCAAAACAGTGGTAAATAGTGCTAAGTAGACCTTGTGAATGATTAAATAGAAATGATGAGAAAGTGGAAGGACTTTGGGTTGCCTCTGAGGTTTCCAACTGGGATGACTAGTCTGGAGAATGGAGTTATTATTGACAGAGTGGGAGTACAGGCAAAGGAGGAGGCTTGATGGGGTGGATGTTGATACTGTACTGGGTTTTGCTGTAATGAGTCTGTGGTTTTTATAGAAAACCTAGATGTCAAGCAGGCAGCTGAAAATAGTACCAGTGCTTACTAGAAACACAGTAGCTGATTTCCTCCAGGTATATAGCCAGGAATGGGATTGCTGGGTCATATGATAGTTCTATTTTAGTCTTTTAAGGAACCTCCATACTGTATCTTCATAGGGAACCTCCCAATTTACACTCCTTCCAACAGTGTAGGGGGGTTCCCTTTTCTCTGCATCCTCTCCAGTATTTCTTATTTGTAGATTTTTAAATGATGGACATTCTGATCAGTGTGAGTTAATACATCATTGTAGTTTTTGATTTGTGTTTCTCTAATAAGTTATGTTGAGCACCCTTTCATCTGTTTGTCAGCCATCCATATGTCTGGAGAGAAGTCTGTTTAGGTCTTGTGCTGATTTTTTCACTGGGTTGGTTGGTTCATTGTTTTTTTATTGAGCTGCATGTTTGTATATTTTGGAGATTAATCCCTTGTCAGTTGCTTCCTTTGCAAATATTTTCTCCATTCTGAGGGTCTTTTTGTTTTGTTTATGGTTTCCTTTGCTGTGCAAAAGCTTTGAAGTTTAATTAAATCCCATTTTTTCATTTTTGTTTTTATTTTGTTATTCTGAGGTGGGTCAGAAAAGATCTTTCTGCAATTTATGTCAGAGAATGTTCTGCCTATGTTTTCCTCTAAGAGTTTTATAGTGTCTGTGCTTACATTTAGGTCTTTAATCCATTTTGAGTTTATTTTTGTGTATGGTGTTAGAGAGTGTTCTAATTTCCTTCTTTTACATGTAGCTGTCCAGTTGTCCTTTCCAAGGTGAGCTTATTTGCAAAGCAGAAATAAAGACACAGATGTAGGGAACAAACTTATGGATACCAAGGCAGGGTAGGGAGGTAAGATGAACTGGGAGATTGGGAATGACATATATACAATAGTATGTATAAGATGGATAACTAATGAGAACCTACTGTATAGCACAGGGAACCCTACTCAGTCCTCTGTGTGACCTAAATGAGAAAGAAATCAAAAAAGAGAAAACTAAGATCATGGCATCTGGTCCAATCACTTCTTGGCAAATAGATGGGGAAACGGTGGAAACAGTGGCTGACTTTTATTTTTCTGGGCTCCAAAATCACTGCAGATGGTGATTGCAGCCATGAAATTAAAAGACACTTCCTCCTTGGAAGGAAAGTTATGACCAACCTAGACAACATAAGAAAAAGCAGAGACATTACTTTGCCAACAAAGGTCCGTCTAATCNTATATATATATATATATATAACTGATTCTTCTGAACACCAGTAGAAACTAACACAGCATTGCAAAGCAACTATACTCCAGTAAAAATTAATTTAAAAAAACAGAAACACAAGAACTGAATATTTGGATTTGGGGTCTGTACATATCTAATGGCTGGAACCATGACAATAGTAGAAAGAGTAGAATATAAAAAGAAGACACCCTAGGACAGAGACTTGGGAAATGTCAAAAATTTAGGAGGTAGAAAGAAGAGAAAGAGCCAACAAAGGACCCTGAAAAGTCTTTGGAAACATAATCAAAGATAGTATAACTCTTTATTGTTCCTATTCAGTTATTTAAAGAGTGCTTCAGTTTTTCTGATATTCTTTGCTGAATTGCTCTCAGTTCTATCAAAGAGTCAGCTCTCAGTTTGCTTTTATTTCTTATTCTTCATTACTTATGGTTATTCTGTTAGTATCTCTCTTAACGTCCTGTGCAAATTTTGTAGGAACCTCATGTTGCATTCAGTAACACAAGGAAAATGTAAATCCCACGTTGCTTCTAGTTATGAAGAATCCATAATGGCTGAGGATTTTAGATTGGCTTTCTAATATGGGAATTTGGTATTCTTAGACAAAAATATCTTAATGTAAATCATATTTTGATATTATTTTGAAGTCTTAAATTGTATATTAGGGAGTCCTTGACATTGACATTTTTGACAGTTTCACACTTTGAAGAAGCTTGTGTTAAAGAATCTCTACCAGCTTCTAAAGTGGCAGTCTAAGATTATATTCTTAGTCTTTGTAGTGTTCATGGCTGATACTTTAGTTATATATGTATTTGATAAATGTAGATTAAATGCTGGATATGTCCAAAGCCAAATATTGCTTGAGAACTAAGGAGTGACATAAAAATGAATGACTGAAGCCGAATTAAAACCTTTTATTTCTAAAAGTGATTATAGTTTTCCATTTTAACTGCTACTTCACTCACCATCTTGTCTATATTTTAGGTTTAAATCAGTATTGAACTAAATAATAACATAGATATAAGAAAATACAACAAACTTCTGATTTTTCTTATGCATACTAGTTTGATGCATACTTTGAAATGTTAAATAATTCTTTCAGAAGCAAGTATTTTGGTGTTTCTGCTTTTCTGGCTTCCTAAGCACAGGCTTAAAACACTTTTTGGATAATCTAGTACTGAACTCTCCCCTCAAACGAATTTGCATTCTTCCAGGGGAGAGGCATACATAACTTGAAATAGAAAGGAAAAGAATGAGGCCAGAAGTCCAGTGCTGAGTGTTGACTAAATATAGAGTTGCCAGTCTGAGAGTTCCAAATATGAACATAACTATTATGATCTGATCCAATCTAAAAGTTCCAGTCAGAGGTGTGATTTATTCTGTATGGATCTTAGGATAAAAGACCTGGATACAAAAAAATAAAGACCTGGATACTGGGAACTATAGGATCATCACTACAAATATTCAGAAATCCGCTAAATGTTTTGTTTTTCCATTCTGACAGTGTGTCAGAGGATCCTGGATTCTTCCTAGTGATATATTCCTTATACCTAATAATAACCAGAATTCATTAAAATTGTAGAATTGCTTATTTTCTAGGACATATTTGCTTTTCTTCCTACCCAGTGGTGTGTTGGGAGTTGACATGTACCAGTTTAGAATAGCCAGTTGTTAAATATCAAGAATTTTGTGAGCTGGTTGTTGAAAACAGCCATTATTAAAAATTAAATTATATAAACTTACAATTAAACCAGGAACATTAAAATTAAGGATAGAAAATACTCAAAACTCATCACTCTTTGATAATGTTGTTAAATTTTACTCTTCTCTGTACTTTGGAAAATACTTATATATTTTGAGGTTGGAAATACTGTATAATGTTTTGCTTCTGCACATCTTCTGTTGATAAATCTAATAATACATATATGTAGTATATATTTATAATTTCCCAAGATGCTGATTATTAAGCATTTACCAGCATGTATCATTCCTAACAATGGGTAAAAATCAAATAAAACTTGCTCTATCAAATTCAGATTTTAAAATAGACTTCCTTTGTTTTATTTTCCTCCTTGTTTCCCTGTCCTTTCTTTCTCTTTTTCCTCTTTTCCTCCCATCTTACTTCCTCCTCTGTTATTTTCTGTTTCTCTCATCCTTTCTTCAGAGTGTGTACTATATGAAACTGAGAAATCTAGATAACACCTGAATTTCAGATTGTGTCAGGTATCAGTTAAATAAGAGTATCTTCAAAGATGGGGTGAGGGTATTTTTAAATGTTTAATTTACATTGAAACTTGTATAACAGACTCCATTGCAGTGATATTTTATATATTAACTTTCTCACTTCTCTGAAAATTCATTTGAAATATGAAAGCAATTTATTGGCTTCTGTTAGCAATGCTCTCTAAATTGTTTTTTCTAACCAGTTATGTAGTTTTTTCAGAATTTATGTTGACAGGGGTGCATTTTGACTAAAGTCATTCTAAAATAATTTTGGTTTGAGAATTGACAATAGCTATTATTTATTGTGCTAGGCACTTGTTATTTCTAAATGCTTAGCACTAAGCTACTGTAAGCATTAAGATTAATCTTACTGTAATTAAGATTACTNTGCATTTTGACTAAAGTCATTCTAAAATAATTTTGGTTTGAGAATTGACAATAGCTATTATTTATTGTGCTAGGCACTTGTTATTTCTAAATGCTTAGCACTAAGCTACTGTAAGCATTAAGATTAATCTTACTGTAATTAAGATTACTTAACAGTAATCTTTCATGCTGGTATTATTATTCCCACTATACAGATGAGAAAACTGAGATTAAGTAAGTTTTCATTGTCATACACCTCATAAGTTCTAGAGCTGCTTGCCTAGCTCTGGTTTGTCTCCAAAACTTGTGCTTTTTTCAAATACCGTACTGTCCCAAGCCAAATTCTTATTAATAGTGTATTAGGAAAACTAGATCTTACAACAAAAGCTTTTTATTTTTATGGCTATTTATCACAAGAACTATTTACACACAGAAAGTTACATTTCACAAAAGCTTTGTGGTTATGCATTCAGCTTATGCAAATGTTCTGTAATCATTTAATTTTATTTCTGTTCTCACAGCCTTGGTGGAGGACCAGATGATGCAAAAGAAATTATGAGACACAGTTTCTTTTCTGGAGTAAACTGGCAAGATGTGTATGATAAAAAGGTCGGTTATCTTCATGATATTGTATTTTTACTCTATTATTTAATTGAATATTGAACTTCTGAACAGAAAACGTTATTGATAGTTTTTACATCTGAAATACATTTTGAAATTTTATTCAATGTGATGTTTCCTCTTTATTATCACAATAATTTGTTAGTTTACTTCTCATTGTTTCATTGATTCAGAAAAAATAAAGGCACCAATGTTATGGTAATTCAGGAAAACTAGCAAAGCAATCACAATTTTGAAACTTTGTCTCTATACCTTTCATTTTAAAGTGAATGCTTCATATTTATTTATACAGTTCCTTATTTTTAAAAGGAATTTAAAGCAGTTTAGTTTTAATATTTAACAAAATAATACGTTTATTTGTCTTCTTCGGGGCTTCTCTTTTACTTGAAATAGAACTTCAAGACTTACAAGATGGATGCTACAAATCATATAATTTTATTTTTACTCTAATCTGTACTTGTTTCTAATACTGCAATGTTTACTTAAGTTTAGGAATAGGAAATTACTGTGTCTGTCTTATCTTTTAAATCTTTTTAATTTTATTTTTACTACTTCAGATACTGTTAGTACAGTCAATGATTTTGATATTTTGATTTTCAAATGCTCATATGAAAATTTTACTATGAAATTTTTATGTTATTCAGCTTTTGCTTGTAATTCTTACCTAGTCAGTTTATGTACTCAGTCCTTCGATTTCAGTTTATTCTAGGTTTTCATGTTTTTCTCTAAAATGTATTTATCAGCAACATTTATGCAGTGTCTTAATTTGTGCCAAATACTCTTCTCTGTTAATCCCTAAAGCAAAGATAGAGTGATATCATAGAGTTACGAGGAAGTAAGACAAGTGCATCATTTTTGTATTATGTTACAGTAATAGGGAATGTGGTGATTTTAAGCATTTTTTATAACTAGGTGTTTAAAATAGAGGCACCATGTTACGATACCTCTACTCAANTAAAGCAAAGATAGAGTGATATCATAGAGTTACGAGGAAGTAAGACAAGTGCATCATTTTTGTATTATGTTACAGTAATAGGGAATGTGGTGATTTTAAGCATTTTTTATAACTAGGTGTTTAAAATAGAGGCACCATGTTACGATACCTCTACTCAAACTTCAATTAAACTTACATTTCTTGAGTTCTACTATGTATAAAGCACTAAGGTAAGTGTTGGATCCTTCTCAAACCTTGTGAGAAGTTTGTGATCGTTCCTAAGTATCCTCAATGTTTATTAACTTCAGGCAGACAGTTGTACATCTACTTTATAATACTGATGAAATTCTTTACGAGTGGCATCTGTATATAGCCCCTAAAGCACCACTTGCTGTTTATCATGTCAGTGCACTGCAAAAGAACCTAGAAATAATATATGATCAAAGGTTTCCTTTGGCACACAAAGTTATAAGCCACAACTAAATATTCCTTTGGTATATACTCTGTCCAAAGAGGACTCCACCACCACTAACAACCATCAAACAGAAAGAAAAATTTCCTTAAGAGACTAAATGTGGGGCATTGGTATGGCACTGCAAACTTTAAAGAAGGGGTAAAATATGGATTTTCTTCAGTCCTATTCAGAGAGTCAGATAGGCTAATAAGATTGCAGTTTGGCATCACCTAAGGATGAACTCCAGGAGTTGGTGATGGACAGGGAGGCCTAGCATGCTGCGATTCATGGGGTCGCAAAGAGTCGGACACGACTGAGTGACTGAACTAAACCAAACTAAACTAAAAGGAATGCACTGAGAACCCAGCCAGCACACAGTGAAGAAACAAGGCTTATCCTGTCCCTGCCCCATGGGCTCAGCATGCCCAGAGTGAAGGCACTGTTAAGATACCCAGGCAGCTCCCTTGTGGTGAATGAAACTGGAGAAGCCAGCAAGAAGGGCAGGACAAGGAGCTGCCAAAACATAGCTTTAGATGATGTATGTGAAGAAATGAATTTAAATTGTTAGAGTTTAGATTAAAATAGTTGCTGCTTAATTTGAGCAAAAATGTTAAGTATCCCGCGTAAAGAAGCACACTGCAAAAGTCACAGTTCCTGCTCGTGGACACTTGCTGCAGGTTTGCTCGAGGGTGTGGCGGTATCGTGGCTGTCACTTGGCCCTGATGTTTTCAGCCATCTTCATACACCTGGAGAACAGTCAGAGCAGCATGCTTAAATGTTGGCACGCTTCTAAAAGGTGGTGGAAATATGATTGGGTTTATTTGGGTTTGTATTGTATTACAACAAACAAGGAATTAATTATAGGAATGCTAATACAGTAGCTATTTTCATGAATTTACCTGTATTTTCAACCATTTTTGAGGGGTCTTATATCTTTAAAATGCATAACTTATTCTTCATCTCTAAGGTCAGGTATTTTTCAGTTTTACTAATGTGCTTTGGGAGAATGGCTGTTTTTACACATTTATGACATGCTTATTGGCTATTTTCCTGTTGATATGTATCATGGTAAACTCTCTAGATGAAGGCATGTGTTAGGTACTGGTGTGCTTAGCGGAAGGGCTTCCGCAGTGGCTCAGTGGTAAAGAATCTGCCTGCCAGTGCGNTTTGTTTCTTTAGGATTTATTATTATTTATTTTTTGGCTGAGCTGTGCAGCTTGCTGGATCTTAACTCCTGGACCAGAGATCAAACCCACATCCTTGACAGTAAAAGTGCTGAGCTCTAACCACTGGTCAGCTTTGTTTAAATTAGCCTCAATTGCTCTTGCCTTGGAGTCTTTGCCAAGTTGTTCCCTCTGCCTGGAAAACCCTTCCCTCTATTCTGTCAGTTACCCTCTTAAATGTCACCTCCTCAGAGAGCAATTCCTCAGCCTCTCATCTAAACTAGAGCCGCCTGCTATCAGTCTTTGTGCTGGATCTTAAAAGAGTTGCCAGATTTAGCAAGTACAAATACAAGACACCTACTTGAAATCTGAATTTCAGATAAATAATGAATCAATTTTTTTTAGTATAAGTATGCCCCCAAACATATTTGTAGGATACTTAAATACTTAAAAAAAAATTCATCATGTATCTGAAATTCAAATTTGCTTGTATTTTACCTGGCAACTCTAGATGTGTGGATTGACTTTATTTCCATTCTATTTGGTTGGGAAGTAAAAAACTATTTCTCAGAAATTTTTGCAGCTGGGTTCTGAACCAGAATTAAGGTTGGCCAATTAGATGTATTTATATGATATTTGAAAGGCAGAGTGAGGGGGAAGCCATTTTCCTGTAACAGATGGTCAGGTGGACAAGCTCCAATAAACACGAGAGGTTTGTGACAGTAGACCAGTTGGGGAAGTGACTGCAGCATTTCTTATCTCGGGAGACTGACCTTGAAGTCAATCGCCCAGTTAGGACCTCTTGACTCCTAATTCTCCAGGTTTTTCAACGATTTTCTTGTCAACTGGTTCCCTGGATTAAATCCCTTGCTTAAAATACCCAGAGAGGTTTCCTCTGTCTGCACGGAGGACTTCCTGGTACGGTTCTCATCACCCTGTTCTTTCCCTTCATATCACAGTTTGTGTACATTGTGTGACTGGACAGTATTCCTCTCACTCACAGACTCTAAGCTGCCTGAAGACAGGCCCCTTTCAACTCTGCTGCTGCTGCTAAGTTGCGTCAGTCGTGTCCGACTTTGTGTGACCCCATAGATGGCAGCCCACCAGGCTCCCCTGTCCCTGGGATTCTCCAGGCAAGAACACTGGAGTGGGTTGTCGTTTCCTTCTCCAATGCATNTCTCTGGGGTCACACAGAGTCGGACTCGACTGAAGCAACTTGGCAGCAGCAGCAGCAGCAGTGCCTTTTGCTCCATCTTCACCCTCCTCTCACATGTGCTCCATCACGTCTTCATCGTCACTCAGCTGCCTGCTGTCCCCTGTCCCAGGGCTTCCCTCCCAGGACTTGGAGGACCCTGGATAAACCGAAGGAGAGAAGGAATTATTACTACCCCTCAGGGTGACCCTCAAGCCAGCAGAGGCCAGAGCTGGGGGACAAATGTCTGGCTGCCTTCTTGCAAGTAGATAAGTCTGAAGCCTTCTCTGCCAAGCTCCTTAGTGGCCACCAGCAGGACCACGCTCCGAGGCCTTTCTGGAGACCCCTGCGGTGAATCTTCTGCTTCCTTGAGTTACTCTTCGAAGCTACTCCCTTCTGTTCCTGGGGAACTTCCCCAAGTCCACGGCCTGTGCACAAACTCTTGTCCTGGACTCTGTTTTGGGCGAACCCAAGCCCACCACTCTCCTTCCTCTCCCTGTCCCTGCTGTCCTCGCTCAGATGCTAAAGAATCTGCCTGCAGTGCTGGAGACCTGGGTTCGATCCTGGGGTCGGGAAGATCCCCTGGAAAAGGAAATGGCAACCCACTGCAGTGTTCTTGCCTGGAGAATCCCATGGACTCAGGAGTCTGGCTGGCTACCGTCCATGGGTGGAGAAGAGTCGGACATGACTGAGTAACTAGCACTTTCACTTTTCACTTTCAAGCCCACTGCTCTCCTTCCTCTCCCTGTCTCCCCCAGCCCCACTCAGCTTCCTCTCTTCTCTCTGCTGCTCTGTCCTCCTCTCAAAGTAAGTTCTCCTCCCCTGCCTCCCTCCAGGCAAATGGTGTGTCCCAGGCCAACCACCAGTGAGACATTAGAGATTCCATCACTGGACTATCCCTGGGGAGCCCAGTCTCTGCATCAAGGGAGAGGAGGGCATCAGGGACAGCGTGGGGCTAAAGAGGAGATGAGAGGAGACTGAACTGGGCTGGAGGTGACTCAGCGTGGAGAGGTCTGTGTGTCTCATGGTCCTGGTCCTCACTGTGTTCCCTAGAAGAACTTCCCCCCCCTGGGGCCTTTAGTCCCTGGCAGGAAACATCCATTGACTGAAAGATTCTCCTTCCTGGGCTGCCCCAGGCTACTGTGAGTGCACTCCTCACCAGCTCACCCCCAAACAGCCACATTTCAGGCAACAGGTAAAGGGATGAAGAAGTCAATTCTGGACCAGATCAGGCCTTAGCAAAATTTTCTGGGAGTTCCCAGTGGCCTAGTGGTTAGGATGCCAGGCTTTCATTGCTGAGGCAATGGGTTCAATCCCTGGTTGGGGAATTCATTGAGGCTACTTCTAGTGGATTATAATCTAGATCTCCAAGTCACATTTTTTTTTTTTTGAGCCTTTCTAAAAAATTAACATATACTTGATTTGTAATGTTGTACTAATTTCTGCTGTACAGCAAAGTGATTCAGTTATACATATGTTTTTTAATATTCTTTTCTGTTATGGTTTATCACAAGATATTGAATATAGTTCCCTCCACCGCATACATTTGGGCCTTGTTGTGTATCCATTCTATATATAGCAGTTTCCATCTGCTTACCCCGATCTCTCAATCCACCCCTCTCCTGCCCTTCCTCCCCCTTGGCAAGCACAAGTCTGTCCTCTGCCTGTGAGTCTACTTCTGTTTCCTAGATAGGTTCATTCGTGTCATTTTAAATTCCACATATGAGTGATATTATATGGTATTTATCTTTCTGTTTCGGATTTCACTTAGGATAGTAATCTCTAAGTCCATCCATGTTGCTGTAAATGGCATTACTGATTCTTCTTATGGCTGAAGAGTGTTCCACTGTATATATGTACCACATCTTTATCCTTTCACGTTGCTGTTGATGGACGTTTAGCTTGTTTCCTTGGCTTGGCTATTATGAATAATGCTGTTATGAACATAGGGGTGCCTGTATCTTTTTGAATTACAATTTTGTCTAGATATAGTCCCAGAATTGGGATTACTGGATCATAGGGCAACTCTAGTTTTAGTTTTTTGAGGCACCTCTGTAGTGTTTTCCATAGTAACTGTCCCAACTCGCACTCCCACCCACAGTGTAGGAGGATTCCCTTCTCTCCACACCGTCCCCAGCATTTATTAATTGTAGACTCTTTGATAATGGCAGTTCTGACAGGGATGAGGTGGTACCTCACTGTAGTTTTGATTTGCATTTCTCTAATAATTAGCAATGTTGAGCATCTTTTCACGTGCATGTTGACCATCTGTATTCAACTCACTTTCCTTATGGTATATCAATCAATTTAATTTCTACTCTAAAGCCCCCACCTGGCAGGAAAGTCCATGTCAGTCATTGCCGAAGCTTCATTTCCCTTTTGTACTCAGGACGACCAAGTGCCTGCAAAATTAGTATGGGGCCTGTTTTCTCATGCACATTGATCTGTCCATTTATCAAAACAGAGTGGTGGGCAGTAGCTGGGGTCTGTTTCCATGTGATGCATGGAGAGAAATCTTTACCAGCACTGGATCCCCAAAGGCCTCCCACTCCACGAAGGTGGGCAGGCCACTTCCATCATGGACATCTGTACAACGATAACGTTACTCACACCTCTTTTACCTGCCAGGCCCTCGCAATTTCTTCTGTCTCAAAGGCCATCTCCCCTTCTTGCCTTGGTCCTTCCCTTTACAATGTACATGAAACTCGTTGAGTTTAGATTTTTTTTTAAAGGACAAGAAGAGTCATTGACCTCAACCTCCTTCTGCCTTGCACCAAACCCGAATCAAGGAAACGAGAAATTACCAACCTGGCAGTCTACTTGAAATGGAAGAGTTATTTGGAATACTATAAGAAACATAAATCAATGTCAAAATATCACCCTGCCACTCTTTCATTCTCCAGCACCTTATGGACCTGCTTTGGAGCCAAGCACCATGCCAGCTCTGGGGACTCAGACCCAGAGCCCTCCCAGGTTCAGAACTCAGCCTACCCTGTCCTAGTGGGGAAGACAGACAAGGGGTCACCTAACTGCAGATGGTGACTGCAGCCATGAAATTAAAAAGACACTTACTCCTTGGAAGAAAAGTTATGACCAATNATAATTGTGTAATGTTTCTACTTTAGTTTATTAATATAGTGAATCACATAGATTTTCAAATATTACACCTATATTGCATGCCTACAATAAACTTCTAAACAATCATGGTATATTATCTTTTTTATATATTGCTAGATTTTTGTTAGTATTTTTGTTTTAGAATTTTGCATTGATATTCATAGGAAGCATTGGGCTATACTTTTCTTTTCATGTACTATCTGGTTTTAGAATCAGGATAATAATACTAGACACTGAAAATAAATGGTGTTCCCTTTTTTATATTATGGAAAAGTTTGCATAGAGTTACTGTATTTCCTCTATCAGTGTTGATAGAATGCCCTGTGAAGTCATCTGAGTCTAGACTAAAGAAATTCAATTTATTCAGTGTATGTTCAGCATTTCTAATTATCTATTTTTTTTTTCAAAAAGATGTTGTAGTTCATATGTGTTTCAAGGAATTTTAATACTTTATCTAATTATTGAATTCATTGACACTTGAGTTGGTGGATTATTTGCTTTATTTTTCTATTCCTCTTACCTTGCAGTTACATTGAAAACTTAATACATTTGAATCCTTTCCTCTTTTATAATATGATCTTGTAGTGTTGTATTTTTGCTACCTCTAAGCATTGCTATAGCTGCATCATGTAAGTTTTTTGGGTCATATTATTTAATTTTTACTTCAAGATGCTTTTAATTNCATTGAAAACTTAATACATTTGAATCCTTTCCTCTTTTATAATATGATCTTGTAGTGTTGTATTTTTGCTACCTCTAAGCATTGCTATAGCTGCATCATGTAAGTTTTTTGGGTCATATTATTTAATTTTTACTTCAAGATGCTTTTAATTTTCCCTATGATATCTTCTTTTACTCTATAGATTATTGAAGTATGTTGTTTGATTTACAATATTTGGAGATTTGTTAACTTTTTCTGTTTAGGTTTCTAGTCTAATTCTGTTGTTAAGGAACATACTTTTATAATTCTAAATACTTTAAATTTTGAGATTTATTTTATGAAAAAAATGATTTATGTTGATGAGTGGTTCATATACATTGAAAATAATGTGTTTCTTTGTTATATACAATGTTCTATAAATGTCAATTAGATCAAGTGGGTTAATAGTTTTAAGTATTCTGCATCCTTACTGATTGACTGCTTGCTTTTATCAGTTAATAAGAGAGGATAAGTAAAGTCCTGACCTATAATTGTGGTGTGGACTAATTCTCTTTTAGTTCTGTCACTTTTGCTTTAAACTTGCTGTTCTGTTCTTAGGTGCACCCGGTTTTAAGACTGTTACAACTTCTTTAAGTGAAGTTCATCACCTCATCTAAGTTAGCCAGCTTTTTGCATAAAGATTAGAGTGGCTGTACATGAAATAGAAAATACAAAATAGAGAAAGTCAGTAAAACCAAAAATAGTTAATTGTTTGAAAAGATCATAATTGACAAATTTTTAACTAGATTGGCTAAGAAAATGAGAAAAAATATTAAAATCACAAGTGGAAAAACATTAATATTGGTTTTACAGAAATAAAAAGGATTGTTAAGAGGATAATGTGAACAGCTCTATACTAATAAAGTGGATAAACCTGTATGCAGTGGAAAAATTCCTAGAAACACACAAACTGCCAAAATGACTTAAGTAGAAGTGTGTGTGTTAGTCACTCAGTCATGTTCACCTCTGCGACTCTATGGACTTCAGCCCACTAGGCTCCTCTGCTCTGTCCATTGAATTGTACAGGCCAGAGTACTGGAGTGGGTTGCCATGCCGTTCTCCAGGGGATCTTCCCAACCCAGGGATCGACCCTGGGTCTCCTGCATTGCAGGCATATTCTTTACCAGCTGAGCTAGCAATAGAAATTTTGAATAGACCTAAACACTAACAAGGACTGATAGGGACAAAGTAAACCGAAAATTCCAATAAAGAAAAGCCCACGCAAGATCAGATGGCGTCACTAGAGAATTATTCTAAGCGTTGAAAGGAGAAATGATGCCACCCCTTCTCAGATTCTTCAAAGAAATTAAAGAAATTAAATTCTTCAAGAAATTAAAGAGTAATGAATGCCTGCTGACTCTGTTAGGACAATATTACCCTGATTCCAAAGTTATGCAGACACACAGCAACAAAACTACACAGCAGTATCCCCAGTTAATTCCCACGAAAGTACTAGCAAACCAGTCAGTGGCATATTAAAGGGATTCTACATCCTGATCAAGTGAGTTTTATTCCAGGAATGCAAAAATTCAACATACTAAAATCAATCAATGTAATACCCTACTTTAATAGAATAAAGAAAAATAAATGTGATCTCGGTACAGAAAAAGCTTTTGACAAAGTTCAACACTCTTTTCATGGTAAAGGGCTTCCCTGGTAGTTCAGAGGTTAAAGTGTCTGCCCACAATGCGGGAGACCCAGGTTCAATCCCTGGGTTGGGAAAATCCCCTGGAGAAGGAAATGGCAACCCACTCCAGTATTCTTGCCTAGAGAATCCCATGGGCGGAGGAGCCTGGTGGGCTACAGTCCACGGGGTCGCAGAGTTGGACACGGCTGAGTGAATTCACTTCACTTCACTTCATGGTAAAAGAACCAAAACAAACAAACAAAATTATACTTAGAAAACTAGAAATAGAAAGAAACTTTCTCATCATAATATAAACCATTTGTGAACCCATTTGTCACACACTCAAATGGTAAAACTCGGAAAGCTTTTCCCCCCAAATAAGGAAGAAGACAAGCATGCCTACTTTTCAGCATATCAACATATCAACAAAAAAGATGCTCTTCTTTTCAACATAATACTAGAAATTGTTGTCAGAGTATTTAGAACAAACAGGCAATAAAAGGTGATCAGATGGAAAAGGAAGTAGTAAAACTACTTCTGTTAACAGGTGACATGATCTTATATGTAGGAAACACTAAGGAATACACCAAAAAACCTCTTAAAGCTAATAAAATGACACACAAAATATATTTCTATACATTAGATAAAAACGATATGAAAAGCAATTTAAGAAAATTCCATGTTAAATAATGTCATAAAGAAGAAAATATATAGGGATAAATTTAGTTGTTATATAATAATGTATATTATTCTGTATAACTACATAACAATTATTATATGTAATAATTTATTAGACCAGATGGACTTGATTGATTTATATATATAATATATAATTTTATAAAGTTATGTACATATACATACATGCATATATAAATGAATACGTCCATGTGGTCTCATGCATCATTTTAAGCCTTACTGATTTTCTGTCTGGATGATCTGTCCATTGATGTAAGTGGTGTGTTAAAGTCTACCTCTATTACTGTGTTCCTAGCAGTTTCTACTTCTATTTGCCTTATATATTGGGCTTGCCTGATAGCTAAGTTGATAAAGAATCTGCCTGCAGTGCAGGAGATCCCAGTTCTATTCCTGGGTCAGAAGAATAGGCTACCCACTCCAGTATTCTTGCGCTTCCCTTGTGGCTCAGTTGGTAAAGAATCTGCCTGCAGTGCGGGAGACCTGGGTTCGGTCCCTGGGTTGGGAAGATCCCTAGAAAAGGGAAAGGCTACCCACTCTAGTATTCTGGCCTGGAGAATTCCATGGACTGTGTAGTCCATGGGGTCACAAACAGTCGGACATGACTGAGCAACCCTATGTATGTATTCACTATATATTGAAGGCCTCCTGTGTTGGGTGCATANGAAAGGCTACCCACTCTAGTATTCTGGCCTGGAGAATTCCATGGACTGTGTAGTCCATGGGGTCACAAACAGTCGGACATGACTGAGCAACCCTATGTATGTATTCACTATATATTGAAGGCCTCCTGTGTTGGGTGCATACATATATATTATAGCTCCTATATCTTGTTGGGTTGATTCCTTGATCATTGTGTAATGTCCTGTGTCTCTTGCATTGGTCTTTAATGTCTGCTTTGTCTAGGTATTTGTACTCCAGCTTTCTGTTGATTTTCATGTTCATGCAGTACGTTTTCCAGTCCCCTCATTTTCTATGTTGTTACATCTGAGGTGAGTCTGTAGGCTGTGTGTATATATTGGTCTTGTTTTTGTATCTGTTCAGCCACTCTCTGTCTTTTGAATTGAGCATTTAGTCTATTTACATTTAAGATAATTATCAATAAGTATATTCTTTTTGCTATTTTTAAAAATTGTTTTGGGGGTGTTTGTGTAGGTCTTTCCCCCCACCCCTTTCTTGTTTTGTTCCAATGGTTTGATGACTGTAGTGTTATGTCTGGATTTATTTTTTGTATGTGTATCTCTTACAGATTATTTGTGGTTATAAGGAGATTACTACCATACATATACATATATAATTGTTTTAAGTTGCTGATCTCTGACTTTCAAATGTACTTTAATAATCCTGCATTTGTACCCTCCTCCCCTCGTGATTATTGTTTTTGATACCATATTTTACATCTAAATGTTGTATATACCTATTAACTGCTTATGGTGGATGTAGGTGGCTTTACCACTTTTGTCTTTTAATCTTTCCACTAGCTTTGTACGTGGACATTATCCTTTGTTTACTCTGTTGGGTTGGCCCAAAAGTTCATTTTTGGTTTTTCAATGCAGGTGTTTTATAGTTCAATTAAAATGCACTAATAAGTGATCCTCCAAACATACTTCTTTGTCCTTCTTAAGGAATACATGCAGATCTTGTTTTATTGCACTTCACTTTCTTGTTCTTCACAGATGATGCGTGTTTTTGCAAATTGAAGGTTTGTGGCAACCCTGTGCCTATCAAGTCTATCAGTGCGACTTTTCCAAAAACATTTCCTCACCTCATGTATCTATCACATTTTGATGATTCTTATTTATTATGGTGATCTGTGGTCAGTGATCTTTAACATTACTACTTTAAGTGTCTGGAGGCTTCATGAGCCACACTTCATGGATGCGCAGTAGATGTCGTGTCTTCTGACTGCTTCACAGGCTGGGCGTTCCACCGTTTTTCTCCTTCTTGGGTCTCCTCGTTCCCTGAGACACAACATTATTGAAAGAAGGCTGATTGACAACCCTACAGTGCCCTACCAGTGTTCAAGGGAAAGGAAGAATTGCATGTCTCCCAGTTTAAATCAAAAGCTAGAAATGATTAAGCTTAGTGAAGAAGATATGTTGCAAGCCAAGATAAGCCCAAAACGAGGCTTCTTCTCCATTTAGCCAAGTTGTGAATGCAAAGGAAAAGTTCTTGAAGGAAATTAAAACTGCTACTCCAATGAACACACAAATGATAAGAATGCAGAACAGCAGTATTGCTAATGTAGAGAAAGTTTGAATTGTCTGGATAGAAGATCAAAGCAGCCACAGCATTCCCATAGGCCACAGCCTAATCTGGTGCCACGCCCTGACACTTGCATTCTTTGAACGCCAACAGAGGTAAGGAAGGTTCTGAAGAAAACTTGAAACTGGATGTCGCTTCACAAGGTTTAAGGAAAGAAACTGTCTCCGTACATAACATGAAAGTTCAAAGTGAAAGAGCCAAGTGTTGTGTAAGAAGCTGCAGCAAATTATCTGGCTAAGATCATTAATAAAGGTGACTATAGTAAACAACAGATTTTCAGTGGAGTTAAAACAGCCTTCTTTTGGAAGAAGATGCCATCAAGGACTTCCATAGCTAGAGAGGAGAAGTCAGTGCCTGGCTTCAAAGCTTCAAAGGACAGACTGACTCTTTTGAGTTAGGGGCTAATGCAGCTGGTGAGGCTTCCCAAGTGGCTTGGTGGTAAAAAAAAAATCTGCCTGCCAGTGCAGGAGACACAGGAGTCGTGGGTTCGATCCCTGGGCCAGGGAGATCCCCTGGAAGAGGAAATTGGTAACCCACTCCAGTATTCTTGCCTGGAGAATCTCATGGACAGAGGAGCCGAATGGGCTGTAGTCCATGGGATCACAAAGAGGCAGACACAACTGAGTGACTGAGGATGCATGCACAGTGCAACTGGTGATTTTAAATTGAAGCCAGTATTCATTTTATCATTCCAAACATCCTAAGGCTCTTAAGAATTATACTGTCTACTCTGCCTGTGCTTTAAAAATGGAGCAACAAAGCCTGGATGACAGCACATCTGTTTACAACATAGTTTACTGAATATTCTAAGCCCACTGTTGAGACCTACTGCTCAGATAAAAAGATTCCTTTCAAAATATTACTACTGCTCACTGCCATGCACTTAGCCATCTAGTGGGAATGTACAGCAAGGTTAATGTTTTCCTGCCTGCTAAGACACATCCATTCCAGTCCATTTTAGTTCACAGATTACTAAAATGTCGATGTTCACTCTTGCCATCTTCTGTTTGACCACTTCCAATTTGCCTTGATTCATGGACCTAACATTCCAGGTTCCTATGCAATATTGCTCTTTATAGCATCGGACTTTACTTCAATCACCAGTTACATACACAACTGGGTATTGTTTTTGCTTTGGCTCCATCCCTTCATTGTTTCTGGAGTTATTTCTCCACTGATCTCCAGTAGCATATTGGGCACCTAGTGACCTGGGGAGTTCCTCTTTCAGTGTCCTGTCTTTTTGCCTTTAAATGCTGGACTGGATGAAGCACAAGCTGGAATCACGATTGCTGGGAGAATATCAATAACCTCAGATATGCAGATGACACAACACTTACGGCAGAAAGCAAAGAAGAACTAAAGAGCCTCTTGATGAAAGTGAAAGAGGAGAGTCAAAAACTTGGCTTAAAACTCAATATTTAGAAAACTAAAATCATGGCATCTCGTCCCATCATTTCATGGCAAACAGATAGGGAAACAATGGAAACTGGATGCTCCCAAATCACTGCAGATGGTCACTGCAGCCATGAAATTAAAAGATGCTTGCTCCTTGGAAGAAAAGTTATAACCAACATAGATAGCATATTAAAAAGCAGAGACATAATTTTACCAACAAAGGTCCATCTAGTCAAAGCTGTGGTTTTCCTGGTAGCTATGGGGTTGCAAAAATTGGACACGACTGAAGCAACTTAGCAGCAGCAGTAGCAGCAGCATGTATAGATCTGAGAGTTGGACTATAAAGAAAGCTGAGTGCCAGAGAATTGATGCTTTTGAACTGTGGTGTTGGAAAAGATTCTTGAGAGTCCCTTGGACAGCAAGGAGATCCAACCAGTCTATCCTAAAGGAAATCAGTCCTGAATATTCATTGGAAGGACTGATGCTGAGGCTGAAACTCCCAAAACTTTGGCCACCTGATGCAAAGAACTGACTCATTTGAAAAGACCCTGATGCTGGGAAAGATTGAAGACAGGAGGAGAAGGGGACAACAGAGGATGAGATGGTTGGATGGCATCACCAGCTCAATGGACATGAGTTTGAATAAACTCCAGGAGTTGGTGATGGACAGAGAGGCCTGACGTGCTACAGACCATGTCGTTGCGACGAGTCGGACACGACTGAGCGACTGAACTGAAGATACATCCATTGTGAAGCCCTTGAATTAAAGAATCATTTCAATTTTCAAGTTTTATTAGTTAAATTCTTTTTTTTTTTTTTAAGGCTGCAGCTGCTGTACAGATTTCTCTGTGGGACCTGGGCAAAGTAAGTTGAAAGCCTTCTGGAAAAGATTCACCATTCTAGATGCTATTAACAACATACCATGAAGTTAAAAAGTTCATCATTAATAGGAATTTGGAAGAGGTTAATTCCAGCCTTCATGGGTGACTTTGAGAAGTTTAAGACTACAAAGGAAGAAGTAAATGCAGATGTGGTGAAAATAGAAAGAGACCTAGAATTAGAAGTGGAACCTGAAGATAGGACTGAATTGCTGTATCTCATTTAAAACCTTGAACACATGAGGAGTTACTTCTTGTGGATGAACAAAGAAAGTCATTTCTTGAGATGGCATTTACTCCATCTCAGGAAGATGCTATGAAGATTGTTGAAAACATAGTGTTTAGAATATTGCATAAACGTGATGGATAAAGCAGCAGTAAGATTTGAGAGGATTGTTTCCAATTTTGAAAAACGGTCTACTGTGGGTAAAATGCTATCAAACAGCATTGTGTGCTACAGAGAAATCATTTGTGAAAAGAAGAGTCAATTGATGCAACAGACTTCATAGTTATTTTAAGAAATTGCCACAGCCACCCCACCCTTCAGCAACCACCACACTGATCAGTCAGCAGTAGACATAAGCCCACATGGACACAAAAGCCTCTACCAGCAAAAAGATTAGAACTCGCTGACGGTTCAGATGACACTTAATATTTTTTAGCAATGTTATTTAGACATGATGTTATTGCACACATTATAGACTAAAGTACAGTGAAAACATGACTTTTATACACCCTGGGAGACCAAAAAGTTCTTGTGGCTCTCCTTACTGCTCTTCCAGCTTTATTGCGGTGGTCTGTTCCGGAGTCAGTAATATCTCCAAAGTATGCCTGTGGAGTCATTCAGATCGTTTAAAGTCCTGTTTAACTAAAAACTTCCCAGGTTAGGTGGTACTGCTGCTTCTTATTTCTTTTAATTTTACCATTCTGCTGTTCAACTGCTAGTATACACCTACAAGGAAAAGCTTGAATATATAACTTAGGAAAGACAAGTAATGTGTTTACCTGTGACCTCTCTCATAGATGCTGCCCTCTCTACTTCTCTTCTGCAAAGTAAAGACTTCATCTTTTCATGCTCAACTTTTTTTTTCTTTTTTTTAATTAATTTATTTATTTTTAAAATTTTACTTTACAATACTCTATTGGCTTTGCCATACATCGATATGAATCCACCACAGGTGTACACG
>SJYV01018039.1:439735-465885 GCA_006410875.1 Neotragus pygmaeus
GTGCAGGCCCTATGGTGGTGTTAATGAAGACCTCTAAGAGGATGGCCATTAACACCACCATAGGGCCTGAGGCCACCTAGGGATGGTGTTAATGGCCATCCTTTTAGAGGTCTTCATTAACACCACCATAGGGCCTGCACACCCTAGGTGGCCTCAGGCCAAACAACTACCAGGGAGGGAGTAAAGCCCCATCCATAAGCAGTTTCCCTTGTACTTCTCAGTTGGTAAAGAATCTGCCTGCAATGCAGGAGACCTGTGTTAGATTTCCGGGTTGGGAAGATCCGCTGGAAAAGGAAATGATAACCCACTCCAGTATTCTTGCCTGGAAAATCCCATTGACAGAGAAGCCTGGCAGGCTACAGTCCATGAGGTTGCAAGAGTCAGACACAACTTAGTGACTAAAACACCATAATATCAGCAGATAATTGGATTAAAGCTTTACTGAACAAGGCCCTGCCCACCAGAGCAAGACTCAGTTTTTCCCATTGCCAGTCCCTCCCATCAGGAAGCTTACACAAGCCTCTTAGCTCTCCTCCATCAGAGGGCACACAGAAGCAGGAAGAACCACAGTCCCACGGCAGCCAGAACAAAAGCCATATCACAGAAAGTTAATCAGGATGAGAAGGCAGGTTATGTCCCAGAGGAAGGGACAAGATAAAACCCCAGGAAAACGATGAAATTAAGTGGAGATAGGCAACCTTCCAGAAAAAGACCATTACCATTGCCTTAGTGGCTTAAGCCAGAAAGCTGGGTATCAGACTCTTCCTTATGCCACACATCCAAAGAGCTGCCCAGTCCCCTGTTTTCCATCTCCTCAGTCTTTTTAAGATCTCTTGATTAAAATGGCCTTTGTTGNAAGACCATTACCATTGCCTTAGTGGCTTAAGCCAGAAAGCTGGGTATCAGACTCTTCCTTATGCCACACATCCAAAGAGCTGCCCAGTCCCCTGTTTTCCATCTCCTCAGTCTTTTTAAGATCTCTTGATTAAAATGGCCTTTGTTGTGCCTCCTAATTGCTCTCCATGCCTCCAGTTCTCTTTCTGCCTCCTGTCACTATTCTCAAGTTCGTTCTTCACAGTGCTAGCAAACGTTCAATACAAAACAGATTCTAAATTTTGTCATTTCCCCATCCTCTAGTAGCTCTCTAGAGATGCCAGTATAAAATCCAAGCTCCTCAGATGATGAAGAGAAGAAGCTCCCTGATCTGGCCCCTTCCTCTTACTTATATGTTACTGTTATACTTGTTCCTTTAGTTACAAGGATTTTTGAGCTTTTATGCTATTTCATTTACTGGAAATATATTACCCCACATTTATTATAATTTGTCTAGCCTTTAAAATAAAATACAGATCAAGAATCCCTCCTCCAGAATACAATGCTTAACTCCCCTTTACACCATAATATTTATCACATTGTGTTGCAAATACCTCTTTGTTTATTGGCTTTTCCATTGGTGGCTTTCCAACTTTGTTGACCCAGACTTAAGTAGTAAAAAATATGTTTTTTAAGTCACAACCCCAGGACACACTGAAATCAAAGTTCCATGAAGCAATATTGAACTTTATTACAGGCAATGTACTCTGGTATTTACTATTCTATACTATTCTATTTCTTTTTTTTTAACTCAAGTTTCAACATACTGAATTGATTTCATGACCCATACTTTGAAAATACTGTCATAGATTATGAGCTTACATAGATTCTCAAGCATAGTAGATGCTCAAATTAATTAAGAAGATAATATAAACAAAATCTCTGTCCTTAGCAATTAGCAGAGGGCTTCCCTGGTGGCTCAAATGGTAAAGAGTCTGCCTACAATGCAGGAGACCCAGGTTCGATCCCTGGGTCAGGAAGATCCCCTGGAGAAAGAAATGGCAACCCACTCCAGTACTCTTGCCTGGAAAATCCCATGGACAGAGGAGCCTGGAGTCCATGGGGTCGCAAAAAGTCGGACATGACTGAGCGACTTCATTTCACCTCAGCAATTAGCAGAGGTTAAACACATAGCAGTGTTAAATAAAGATGCTTGATAAAAGCATAAATGCACTCTCCTGGAGCAAACCATTCTCATGAATCATCATTCTCCCTCCATCATTTCCCTTTTTAAGAATAAGAGTTTGCTACAACACGTGTAATTTTACATTNGGTGGTAAAGAATCTGCCTGCAATGCAAGAGACCCGGGTTCAATCCCTGGGTTAGGAAGATCCCCTGGAGAAGGCAGTGGCAACCCACTCCAGTATTCTTGCCTGGAGAATTCCTGTGGACAGAGGAGCCCTACAGTTCGTGGGGTCACAGAGAGTTGGATACGACTGAGCAGCTAACACTACACTACCAACATCTTCTCATCTGCCAGCACTTGGGACGTCAGCCGTGCCTAGTTCCAGAAAGGGGGCTCATCGTCCACACCACAGTGGTCATGGTCTAGCTGTAAGTTCCAGTGGGACACAGCCAGTGTGAACGGTGGCCGGGGCCCTCAGCCATCCTCTTCCCATCACTGTGCCTTCAGACTTGTCGCCAGGGCCCCTCGCCGTGGCCCGGGGGTGCTGCGGCCACACCTGCAGTTGGTGGTGGCTGCCCCCGAGAGGGCGGAGGGCTGACAGCCCCCTGGCGGCTGCTCCTCTGAAGGGCTGTCCACAGACGACATAAATGCCCCCCAGTCGCACGCCCAGTATCACTGACTCATTTTCTTTTTAAACACATGACGGAGCCTTCTCTCCACAAACCCTGACTTGTGTGTCTAATTTTTTACTGAAGTTTAACTTAATTCAGAGTCTAAAAAATGAGTCTCTCTGGGTGATCTGAACTATTCGCCAAGCAACCACACCTGGGGTCCAACCCAGCCTTCTCTGTTCTCCGAAGCCTGTGGCCCAGGGATGCTGCGGCACCAGCGAGGCCTCACGGGGATGCTCAGCGCTCGGCATGCCCCGTGTTTCCATCTGTCTCTACGCGTCTCCGTGTGACCTCTTAGCAGCCCCTCCAAGTGGAATATCTCCCCTTCTGGCTCCCTCCTTTGCTCATGTGTACATCTTCTGTCTCTGTTTGACCAGGATTAAAAAAAAAAAAAAAAAAAAAAACCTGTTCCTCAGGCCTCTGGGCAGAAAAACATCTTATTTTTAACTCGAGGACAGAATCCCTCCCTCAGCCTCCATGTGGGGTATTTCAGAGCTCGGCCTCAGTTGACAGAGCTCCAGGGAAGCCTCCAGTATCTGCCTTGTGCTGCCCCCACTTTGGGAGCCAGGCCACAGCTCTGTAGCTGCTCAGCTAGGGTTGAGCTCCAGGCCGCTGCCTGGGAGAGAAGACCCCCATCTCTCCCTTCCATGCAGCCCGAGGCCCAGGGAATGAACACCGGTCTCTGCAATTTTGCTCTCCTGCCCATTCATTGCCCAGCTCTACTCACTCCACCTCTCTGGGCCTGATTTCCCCACCTGTGCAGAAAGGTGTGAAATGACTTCTCCAAGTGGCACTGTCAAGCGTACAGCGACCTTGGTGCCACCCTGGCAGATGCTCTCTTCTGGTAATGCAGAGAGCTCCCTTTTTAAGGAAGCTGGTTCTATTACTGATTTTTTTTTTTTTTTTTTAACCAGAAATTGACTGATGGACTGATGTGGAAGCTAAAAACTTAACTGAAGTGGTCCAGAACTGAGATTTAAAGGCAGGCAGTTTGACCTCAAAGTCCAGGCTCTTTTTAATGTTATTCCAACCAATTTAGTGAAAGAGCCACCAAGTCTGATGTTTGTGGGATTAAGCAGCAGTCAGATATATCAGGCAACCTGGACTTATATAAGCCACGGGACCTATGGCTGGTCATTAACCTGTCCTCCCCGGTCCTTCTGTGGAACTCCGTGGAAACGCAGCTCAGACGTGACCACTGACCTGTTAGAAGGCAGTTCTCCGCCAACACAGGGCTCACGGTTGCAGACTCCAGGTTAAGAGGGGCTGCCTCTGCCCTGCACAAGTCACCCAAGCTCTGGCTGAACTGCCTTCCCCTCCGGCTGGCACAGCTGCCAGATGGGCAGGGGTTCACAGCAAGGTCGCCGCAGACCCTCCTTTCATTCTTCCCCCATGGCTGCCCGGCTGGGCCCCAGACAATGAAAGCTCTGTGGCAGTCAGAGGTCAAGCTCCATTTTTCCTGAACTCGGGGGCCTGGATTTGCCGCCTCTGGGCTCCAACATAGGAAAAGAACTAGAGAAGCCAGAAGATGGCACTGGGAGAGGCAGGACAGACTTTCTTGCAGAAAGAAGGTGAAGGCAGCGATTCCTTAGCTTCCTGGAAAACAGCACCTCGATGTGGACTTGGGACTTGAGACATGGGGGGAAGGCAGGGGACCCCATGCACAGACAGGAGTGGTCAGGTGGGAGGACCCACTAGCCAATGGCTGGCATCTGCTCACCGTCTTCCCCAGAGCACACTCCAACACGTGCGACGGATCCTGCCACAGTCCACGGGATCCCGACTTTGTCATCTTCCAGCTTTCTTGAATCCCATGAGTCACGAGAAACTTCCCCTGCACATGGGCAGGGGTCTGTGTTTTGTACGAACCGTGTTTCCATGGTAAATAGATTTTTAAGAATTTCCCAAAGGACAGACAGTGTCACCAACAGCAGAGAGTGGAGCCTCTGGCTGCCTCATGTTTGAAAGCGTTAAAAATAAAGACAACATTGACATTTGGGGTTGTAATGTGACGGAATTACAGTCTTTTAAAGGCAAGAACCACTTATCTACACTACATGTAATATTCAGTGTTTTGTTCACTTGTCTAATTGGATTAAAATATTTAGCTCCCTTTAAAATCTTGATTGTGAATTTATATTGCAAAATGTAATGTCTGACTCGGGAAGCAATAAGTGGAGCAAATGTATCTGAAGCAATGTTAAATTCAATGTATTTTTCTTCCATAAGTCTTATTCTGAAATTATTCACTCTTGGACAAAGTGAACTGTTAGCAGAAGAGCAAGTTTGGCTTCAATAAAGCTGTATGCACTTTTCAATATTAATTACACACAGGGCCTTCAGTTGAAAAAAAGAAAAAGTTAAACTATGCTATTTGAGTTGCTTGAGGAAGCTTCCCTGAGGGTCACAAGACCCCTATGTTAGAAATGTGGCACTAGGGGGTCTTACGTCATTCTTTTACAACACTCAGGCAGCAGGGAGTTAATGACATTTTAGCTGCATATGTTCAAGTTTATTTAAAAAAATATGCAAGTCACTTCGGTTGACAGTGTCTTGTACACAGTTTTGAAAGAATCAGGGCAAACTTTAACAGAGTCAGTTTTTATTTGAAAAATATTTTCTGGGAATGTATCAGTGTTTATTTTTGAGACTGACAATTCGGGTGAAAATCAGGATAAAAACAAAAAAACAACAATTTGGTCGAAATCAAATTGTTTGTTTTCATCTATTTAGAATTCTTTCCAAAAAAATCTTGGTTCAGGAGGAGGCTTTTTAATTTATTTTATTCAGTGTATTTGCTGTTCTATCAAGCACCATCTGTCCTGCAGGTAGCTAGCTTCATGAAAGTGCTGACTTAACTGGGTGAAGCCCCCCCCCCCCGGCTCAAGGAAGGCCCACCACAGACTCTGTGGACACCTCCAAGTCTGCTGGGTGACCCTACAGCTTGGTTTGCAGGCACTCAAGGAAGCTGAGCCGTGCTCCCTGGAGCACACGTTTCTGAAGGCTCCCCCCTCCCTTTCCTTCAGGTCACAAATGGGCCTTTCCTCCCTTTGTCATCATCTGTTGTCTTTGTTTCTTGTGCTTGTTTTCAGCTCTCTTCATGAATCCTTTGGTGTAGCGAGATAATGTCCGTGATTTTGAATATAATCACATATGTCTGCTGGATCCATACACAAGTTTAAATCAAATTAGAAAGTAAATTCACTGCCAAAAATGCTCAAAAGTCATAGGGCCAACTGATTAATCACCCATCAGTCAGCTTCAGATGCTGTTTTCTAAACTGTGTGAGTGACGCATCTAAATGGACTACAAAGACAGCCCTCTCAGACTGAACACTGAGGATGGAGTCAAGCTGTCTGCTGGGACAGAGCTATCAGAGGATGCAAATCGGCTGAAACCATGTCCACCACCAGAGAAATGTACCAATATAATAATCTTGGTGTAAATGACATCCTCTAAGTGGACAGATAATTTCCATCCTCTCCCATCTCTCAGATGCCATTCTCCCCAAGAAAAGACTCTAATTACCTTACCAGCTGGAGCCACCCTTCCTGGCCAGATGTTAGAGCCCCAGGCCCTGGGTCACAGACCTCTGACCCGGCTCCCAGCTGTCAGCCCTTACCAAAACTCCTCTGGGACCCAAGTTCCACATACTAGACACCCCCACAGCCCCCACCAACCACAGGGCCAGTCCTCTACTGGTCCCTGAAAAGAACAGAGGAGAATCGTGTTTGCAGTGTAAAGCCGGGTTAGTGTTTTCACGTCTCTTATTTCTCCCGAAGAACTAACATAGCATTTCATGATGTTTTAAAAGCTACTTTTCCAGAAGTTTTTTCTCCAAGAGGGAAACAGGAGATTCATACAGCCCTTGTTTTTTTATCAGTCCTAAACTGAGAACAAGTCAGAAAAGCAGCCTTGAACTTGGCGGTCAGCAGACTGAGCCACGTCCACTTGGTAGGTCCCAGGGCTGGCCTAGCTCTCGCTGGACTGGCCACCACAGGCCAGCAGCGCTTCAGGGGAGACAGGAGCGCTCATGGCCAGAAAACGTCACAGCCACAGTTAGGACTATGACCAGCGGCCAGGCCTGTTGTTGTGCATGTTTCAGAAGTTCAGCAGAAACAATTCAGAATAATAAAGCCTTCTGAACAGGCTAGATGTTTCCTGTCGGAGGCCACAGGCCAACCCGAACTTGTCATCTGCTTCGGCACAGGACTGAGGCATAGGAGCAAATTGGAGGGATGTGACTCAGCTTTAGAGCAGCTGCCCAGGCCAGAAAATATCCATTCTTTTGTGAGAATTCAATGGATAAAGATTTTTAGAGGCTGACGTGCAAAATTAAGTTATCGTGCTTAATTCATCCAGGCTGGGGAAATGGAAGCCTTTCGCTAAACCACCCTGAAACCAGAGATAAACCAGAGGACTCTCTCTGGAAGAAAGGTGGGTGTGGCCTTGGTGTGCCTGGTTACTCCAGAACCCTCAGGAGGCAGCAGGCACCCTCTGAATACCTGCTGTGGACAAACAGCATCCTCAAGGCCTCATCGGAAGCTAGATGCAACAGTTCAAGTTCATTTTGGGGCAAAAATAGGTCTAAACACCACACTCGGGTACAAAGGGTAGGCTTTGATTGAGAGAATAGAAACCTGCCTGGGCTTCTGCCTCGTCTTTGAACACTAGGACTTGCTACTGAAAGCCAGCATTTTCTTGACCAAATTTCTTTGTCATGCCCACATTAAAATAACTCCAAATGTAATATCTGAATCTGAAAGATCCCTTTACAGACGAGCCAGATGGGCCAGTATCAGATAGCATAGGATGTCAAATCATTTCTGTTGCTTCAGGCAAAGGGAGAAAAAAAAGCTTTGTCGATTTTTCTGAAGAATTTTGAAGAATTTATCTTTTTTTCTTTTCTTAAAATGCATTTTACAAAAATTTCACAATCCATTTGGCAATTATTGGTTTTTTTTTAAAGCCCTGGCTGAGATTTCTAAGCATCGATGATCTATGTTAAGGTCTAAGTGGACTGTAAGGTAGGCAGATGGGGAGTTAAAAGGCAAACCCCAGAGGATAACGATCTGGCCCAGAGTGGAGAGGAGGCTGCCACATGCTTGGAGCTTGTGTGCGAGACTCTCCACAGCCCACATTCTGAAGTCCTTCTCGGCTCTCAGAGGCCAGGAGCTCCGCTCATGTCCTGAGTTTCTCCAGCTGCCGGGAGGCCCAATGGCCCAACCTTTGGCTGGCACCACCCAGGCCCACCCCCTTTGAGGGCCACCCAGCACTCCCCCGACCCCACTGTGAGGACCTGCCCAGAAAGCTGAGTTCTGGCTGTGTTCGGGCCACACAAGCGCAGGATGAGGTACCTGGGCACGTCGGAGGAGCGGGCTGACAGGAGCGCACCTCGTTCCATGGCCGCTGCCCCGAAGGATCTCTGTCCGGCCTGTGCTTCTCCCGGGACCTTCTCCCGTTTGAGAAAGAGAGAGGAAAAGAAAACCCCTGACATTTCTTCACCTGCAGTACGCCAGAGCCTGCCACGCACCTCACAGCCGCCCTCGCCGGCTCTCCAGTGTCCCTTTGAGTTAGGCTGGTATGCTGCCCACTATGCAGAGGTGGACACTCAGGCTTAGAAGAGACTTCAGCTTGTTCAGGCCCTAGTGACATGGATGCACTCTGGACTCGTTCTCTGTTCTTTCTGCCTCCCAATACTTTCAGAGGCTCTCAATCCCCAGTGTCTTCCAGACTTATCCAAACAGCTTGTTAAGATGCAGATTCCTGGGCCCTGCTCCCCGAGATGCTGTCTGGTGTGTGAGGGGAGAGGCCCTGGGACCCATGTTCCTGGATGACCGTGTGACTGTAGGGCGTGTGGAACAGCCTCTTGGGAGCAGACAGTGAAGGTGTGTCTCCAGCCCAGGGCCTGAGCTCCGTGACTGGTTCCTGGAGGTGCTCACTCAGGTGCTCACTCAGTCCTCTGTGGAACCACTGAGGACTTTGCAGAGGGGTCTGGTGGGCTGAGTGGGAAAAATCACTCAGAGGACAGTGGCTCCTCAATACCCTGCCCAGAAAGGGTATGGTAAGGGTAAGGTAATACCTAGAAAGGGTATTTGGGCTCATGGTCGTTTGGGGAATAGAGTGAGACGACTTCGCATCATTTTCACTTCCAGATGCATTTTTCCCATTAATCATTCCGAGCCCCCGGGCACTCGTGGAGCACCCCGGCACACTCCTGATTAGAGGCTGAGGCCTTGGCCGGCCCGTAGACCACCTCCTCATCCTAACTGACTACTCAATGGGGTAAAAAGCCCAGCCGCTTAGACAGGAAGAGAAGCAATGTGGGAAAAGACGGTTTCATTCCATCCTTCAATTCCATTGCCCCTGCTGCTGGCCACAGACCTAACCTGAACAGGGAAAGTCTGGATCACGGAGTCAGACTTCAGCTCCGTTTTCAGTGTCCCTACTTGCTAGCTGTATGCGTTTGTTTGAGTCTCAGTTTCCCTATCTGTAAGACAGAAACGATAATCGATCTTGCAGGCGTGTTCAAGGATAGAGGGAGTTAATGTGTGTTATCTATGTAACATTTCCACACCCTCTGCAAGCACTCCAGACGTTAGATCAATTACCAATCAGCTGTTTTAAAACAAGACTCCTAGATTCTGTTCACAAGGACTCCCCTAATTGGGAGCATGCCTTTCCTCCACCAATCCAAACTACACACACCCTCCAGGGGCAGTTCAAAGCCAACCTCCTCCAGAAAGGCTCCTGACCACCGCAGCCCGCCCCACCCTCCCATCTCCTGCCCTCACGCTGCTGCCCTGTGTGGCTCGGTGCTTCACTGTGGGTCTGCTCTCCTCTGCAAACGTCAGCTCCCAAAAAAGGACAGGTCCAGGGCCCACACTTCCCTTCACTGTGCCCAGAACAGTCTTCAGGGTCTCCCTCCCAGCTTACTCGCTAACCCATGTAACCTCTGGGAATTTCAGCCTAGTAAGACACAGCCCCGTCACAGGAGAGAGGAATGGAGAGAGTAGCAAGGAAGCATATACACTACCATATGTAAAAGAGAGAGCCAGTGGAAATTAGCTGGGTGACTTGGGGAACTAAACTGAGGTTCTGTAACAACCTAGAGGTGTGGGAAAGGGTGGGAGGTGGGAGGTTCAAGAGGGAAGGGACATACGTGTAGTTAGTTAGCGTTAGTCGCTCAATCCTGTCCAGCTCTTTTGCGACCCCATGGACTGTAGCCTGCCAGGCTCCTCCGTCCATGGAGTTCTCCAGGCAAGAATACTGGAGTGGGTAGCCATTCTCTTCTCCAGGGGAGCTTCCCAACCCAGGGATTGAACCCAGGTCTCTTGCATTGCAGACAGATTTTTTTTTTTTTTTTTTTTTTTTTTTACCATCTGAGCCACCAGGGAAGCCCCGTATACATATGTATGCTGCTAAGTTGCTGCTAAGTCGCTTCAGTCGTGTCCGACTCTGTGCGACCCCATAGACGGCAGCCCACCAGGCTCCCCGATCCCTGGGATTGTCTAGGCAAGAACACTGGAGTGGATTGCCATTTCCTTCTCCAATGCATGAAAGTGAAAAGTGGAAGTGAAGTCGCTCAGTCATGTCCAACTCTTAGCCACCCCATGGACTGCAGCCTACCAGGCTCCTCCATCCATGGGATTTTCCAGGCAAGAGTACTGGAGCGGGGTGCCATTGCCCCCACTCCATATGTATACTTATGGTTAATTCATACCTATTTATGGCAGAAACCAAAGCAACATTGTAAAACAATTATCCTCCCATTAAAAATAAATAAAAAATTTAAAAAAGGATAAGGAAAAGACCATGTGCACCCCAGTGTCTTCTCCGGTGGGTGAGGTGCCACGCACGGTACCTGGGATCTCAGATGTCCCACCTCTTCCGATAGGCTCTGTCTCTCCAGCAGAAGCTGGTTCTGCTCGTTGAGGAGCTGCACCAGCTGCTGGGCCGTGGCCTGGCTGTGCTTGTCTAGCTGCTTCAGCCTGGAGGAAAATCCACCACAGAATTAGAGACGGGTTCTGAGAACTAGGGATCAAAGACGTCCCCTGGCTCCCTGTATTCCCCTGCTCTGGGTGTGGGAGGGAAGCTCCTGACAGTGAACTAGAAGCTGGAGGTCAGAGGCACCTGGACGCCCTCCTTCAGGGGAATGGAATTTTATCAAATGTGAAAGGGAATTGCGAGTCTTTTCAGTGAGTTGGCATTTAGGGAGCACACAGATAAAACTGAAGAAAAACTCAAACCTTAAGCTCACAGAGCTCAAAGATGAGGGGGCCTGAGTGCCTCCACTGTTCAGCGGGAAACGTCTCTGGCAGGCTGGGGCAGACGGCCGGCCCCGGCTGGGGATGTGGGCGAGGGAAGGCGGAAACACTGAACTAAGGGTTTTCCATTATTAATCACTCAGTCAATCACGAGCTCCGGCATCGCTGACCAGATGTCTTTAAAGATCCTATATTTGTCATTCTGCTGATGGACTCTCCCCTCCAGACTTGCTAATTCACTCAAACTATTATCCACATTTGTCCAAAGACGGCTTCCTACAACCAGTAGCACACTCACCCGTGGAAATGTAGGCTTTGGATTAAATTTAGACTTCAACAACTATGGAGAACTGGTCTGTGAAGAAGCTGGGTAGATCATATCCCCTTCCTATGGTCCTCATGGACTAAAAGCACCAGCAGTGAAATTAAGCTCTATTTTCACAAGAAAACTCCAGGCTACATATCCCACAGTGAGTCAAGAAATTTGAAGACTGTTCTGCAGACACTGGGCTCAACCCACCCTCAGTTCAAGCTCTCCGACAGCTGCATTTGGGGGGGTGCGGTGCTTTGAGCACAACTGAATATCTGCAAGGACAGACATTTAGGACTAAGGGAGCAATGGGTAGACATGTTTGCTAAAAGTGATTCAGCATCTGGAGATAGGGAAACCTAAAACTGTACCCTGGGCAACCTAACAGTGGTCTAGTACTTGACTCACACTGGCCTCAGATTCCTCTGCCTCCTGCAACCCTCCCCACTGCCCAGGTGGCACCTACTGCCTGACCCGCCCCCTTCTCGAGCTCCGGGTGGTTGTTCAAGCTGCCCCACCAGGCAACTTACTGCAACCCAGTCCACACCCCTGCACTCTCCTAAGAACTCTCCATGCCCCTCCTCCGAATTCCACATTGCAAGGATGAACTAAAGATACGGGGCAGGCATCTAGCAGGCACTGCACATGCTCTCCTGGTAGGAGCCAGCTCTGGCCATGCCCACCCCCTGCCCATGGCTGCTTCTGGAGAGAGCAAGGACCAAGGACAAGGCTTAGTTCCTTCCTCCTGTTTTTGTAGCTGCCTAGGACCAGGTTCCCCTGATGGCTCGGATGGTAAAGAATCTGCCTGCAATGGAGGAGACCCAGGTTTGATCCCTGGGTCATGAAGATCCTTTGGAGAAGGGAATGACAACCCATTGCAGTATTCTTGCCTGGAGAATCCCATGGATAGAGGAGCCTGGCAGGCTGTAGTCTATAGGGTCACAAAGAGACAGATACAACTGAGCAAGTAACACACAAAATACTTAAAAGGGGCTTTCCAGGTGGCGTTAGTGGTAAAGAACCCACTTGCCAATGCAGGAGATGTAAGAGATGTGTGTTTGATCCCTGGGTTGGGAAGATCCCCTGGAACAAGGCATGGCAACCCACTCCAGTTTTCTTGCCTGGAGAATTCCATGGACAGAGGAGCCTGGCAGGCTATAGTCTGTGGGGCTGCAAAGAGTCAGACACGACTGAGCGACTAACACTTTCACTTTTACTTCAGGACCAGATTCAGGGTCTCCCTCGCCCAGAGCCTGGGCTACAGTCTGGTCCTGTCCATCCATGTATGAGCACTTTCCTGCATCTGTACTATATAAATTACAGTGCCCACCTCCCTTGCACTCATTGCTCTCCCTCTAATATGGGAGGAGAGGAAAATAAGTTCCTGTGGCATTGCTACTTTGGGAAGCCCAGTCTGCCCCTACTGCCACCGACCATGCTCTTATGTGGAGCAATTTTTCCTGAGAACACAGTCTCAAAACTACCCCATTGGGATCAGACCAAACCGAAGTTTTCCTCTACAGCATCCTCAGCATGGAGAGGCTGGGAGAAGCAAGAACATTCAGGAAGCAGAGAAGCCAGGCCAGCTGGCTTCAGTGGGTGGGGAGCCTGGGAAAGGGGGCACTATGCCCAGGCTCATCCAGCAGCTGATCTGAGTAGTGACTCTGCTCTCCAGCACTGGAGTGGGCACCACTGAAGATACAGAGACGTTGAGAACAGCCTTTCCCTTGAGAAGCAAACAATTAACGCTTTGAGATTTAAATCAGACAAGCCAAAAACCTCATTTGCAGGGAAGCTCTGTAAACCACCAGATGTAGGTGACTTTCCCCTTCCAATCAAGTCTTGGGTGTAGAGAGAGCCACAGACTAAGAGTCACTGAGGTAGTAGCCCGTTGACTTCATGCTTGCTTAGAACAAATGAAACAGAAACATGTGACAAATAGATGATACCATCAAGGCTCAGAGTCAAGAAGGTTTCAGGAGTGGTCACCCTCCACGAGGTCCTTGCTCTGTGAATTGATCAATGAGATAATATTCGGGCTAATAGATGGGTTTGGTGTGTAGTTTTGGGCTCCTGAAAAGAGTGGCTACCTGATCCAGGGCTCTGGGCTGAGCCAAAGCCTGTTTTCACAGCATAAACAGCCAGCCATGGGCTGGCCACACCACTCACTGCCAGAAATGGGATTGGTTCCTGCCTAGACCCTCCTCCAAAGAAGCCCCAGAAGAACCTAGATGAGGCTCAGCTGGCCATGTTCTGCAAACTGTGGGCCTTGGATCCCTGCAGCAGTTATGCTGGAGCCCAGGCCCCACCCAGACCAGATCAATCAAGTCCCAGGTGGGAGCCTTTCATCAGCATGAAACCAGCTGTCCAGGGTTTTCCTGCAGGAAAGTGAAAGTGTTACTGACTCCGTCATGTCCGACTCTTTGTGACCCCAAGGACTGTAGCCCACCAGGCTCCTCTGTCTGTGGAACTCTCCAGTCAAGAATACAGGAGTGGGTTGCTATTTCCTTCTCCAGGGGATCTTCCTGACCCAGGGATTGAATGTGGGTCTCCTGCATTGCAAGCAGACTGTTGAGTGACTGAACCACCAGGGAAGACCTTCCTTCCTGCAGAAGCACTACTGAGGAAGGAGTGAGACCCATGGGAAAGTCCTGCCTTCCCTCCAGGAAGCTGGAGCCCCACTAGCTTCACAGCTGGAGAACCAAAGATGATTCACTGCGACTCAACTGGAACTCCTCTAAGGAAGCCCTTTAAAAAATATGCTCCCTCCTTTTTCAGAGCCAGCCTCTATCATGCCACTTTACTATAGCAATAAAGTCAATCACAAGCTCAGAAAAAGTAAAAACAACAACAAAACCCAAACTCACATTTGTTGAAAAAAAATAAAGCCACAATACAGATTTTACATAAAAAGGACTTTGTTAAGGAAATATATTAATATTTCAATGGTAGCCCTCTCAAGGCCTATTTTGAATATTGGGAAAACAGATTTTTTTTTAAGTTAAGTAGTTCTTTTTTGTAACTGCTTTCCCCAAACACTGTACAACCCAGCCTACACTATTCACCAATGCTTTATTACTGTCAGTTAGGAGAGATTTTTGGGGGTGTCCTACTGGCACATACACTGTCTTTTATTTTCTGTGGTGGTTGCTGTTCTCATTTTTGTTATCCTCCTAAGTTCACGTCTTCATCCAAAACCCCAGCTGCAGCCACCACCACTAACAGCAGCTAATATTTGCTGAGCCTCTGAGTTCATCCCTCCATTAAAGCTCACTATGGCCAGGATTATTATCCTATTTTACAGATGAGAAAACTAAAACTGACAGGTTCAATTAACTTGCATGAAGTTACACAATGAATAAATGGCAGACTACGGAGGCAAAGCCAGGCCTAGTCTAGGTGTTCGTAACCACCACTAAAGGTTGGTTAATTCAGTGAGTTAAATTCAGCAAACCAACCAACCCTTGGTAAACAGTTTTCATGACACATCAAGAGTTACAAAATATTCCTTGCCTTAGCAGTTTCCCCACCAATTTTGGAGACAGAACAGGTGCTGCACTGAGGGGACCCCCAAGGCATAAAAGCACAGGGTCAGCAGAGGCAAGGGTGAGATCCGGGAAGGCTTGTGCCCACTTAGGAGAAAGATCACCATCATCACCATCGTCTACTGAGTGCTTAATGCCTGCTAAGTGCTTATTATTTATTAACTCCTTAGTGCTTGTGACAACTTCATGGAACAGGAACCGTTATCTCCACTTTAAGGATGAGGAAACTGAGTTATATAGGACTAGTCCAAGGTCACTTGGATAGGAAATAGGATATAGGACTATATCAGGATATTGTCCTGGATATAGGACAGGAAATAGGACCAGTCCAAGGTCACTCGGCTGGCAAGTTGGGATGTGCAAAGATGAACAGTGTTGGTCTGGCAGGGGCCAGGGCGGGGCCTTCCACATGGAAGGTGGTGCTGCAAAGACAAGGATGGGCAGTGTGGCTTGACCACAGGCTGTGGGCTACTCGGAGGGAGGGAATGCTGGACCTAGTAACGTTCTGACCTAAACTAACAAATATTGATGCTGTGCTTCAGACAATGGCATTGCCATTTACCAAAAGAGAATGGAAGGGGGCGCAGGGTCAGAGTGAGGTCCTGTGAGACACCCACTCACCCACCCAGCAGTGATTCAGCTTGGGGTCTGAGAAAGGGTCTGGCGGGATATTTAGCTGTGCCAATCAAACCTACCGAGAGGTGAGGCCATGAACGTGCTGGGAAAGCCTGGTGTTCAAGTTTGTTAAAGGATCATCATCTCATTTTGCAGATGAGAAAACTGAAAATGACAGGTTCAATTAACCTGCACAAAGTCACGCAGGGAATAAGTGGTAGGGCACAGTTCTCATGATGTCAATAGTTACAGCAGGTTGGGCCCCTACCGCCTACTGGCCGAGGACCTCTGCTGCAGAGAGAGGAAACAACGCCAGGCCCAGGTCTTGGGAAACAGCCGCCTGTCAAAGCTGTGGGCAGGGAGCCGGAGGACACTGACGGATGCCGGGAGAGAGGATGAGGCTGGGAGATGGGAGAGGCTCATCTTCCAGGAGGGGCAGGGCCGCTGGTAAGTGTCCCCTGCCTTCAGAAGGAGGCTGTGGCAGAAGCTGGTTACAGGCACAGGAGAGTGGTGATTGTCCTAGACAGGGGCCAGGCTGAGCATAAGGTAGCAAGAGTACGAGCTGGGGATGGAGAGATCTGAGCCAGCAGGCAGGATGTGCTGGAAGAGAGAAAAGACATCTTCAACAAAAAAGAAGCTGGGCTTTTGGAGGCAGGAAGGTACCCAGGGAAGCAGGCAGCCCTCCTCCTGGAGGCAGAGGAAGCAGGCAAGGTGAGCCTGAGCCTGAGACCAGCTCAGTGGCCTCCTCATTCCACCCCAGGTCAAGAGCCGAGAGAAGAGGCAGCTCAATGGGAGATACTCTCAAGAGTGGGGGAGCTGGTTGCGGCGGGGTCACCTGAAGGGGTGCCTCCTCAGGTGGACACAGGCATCCTGGCCTACCCTCTGGGTGGTCTCACTCCCTCTCCAGCCTCTGAGGTCAGCGGCCCCCCAGGCACCCCTCTGCTCCTTCCACCCACGAGCTGGGGGCCCCTTCTGCCTGGACTATCGCTCCTTAGAGTCCTCAGAGGACTTTGATCTCAAAGGGCTGGAAATGACTTGTTTTCAGTGTTCAGGTCTCAGCATAATTGTCCTGAGAGTTTGCAGTTTCATATTCTGTTTAGGCCCCTTGTTTTGAGCTATCCCCTCTACCAGGCGTGGAGTAATTAAAGGAGAGAGGGGGGCTGCCCTCAGGGGCCTGTGGAGGAGCCTTTCAGCCAGAAGCCCCCTCCTGCAAGGAGAAGCCAACAGCTTACCAACCACGCAGAGGTTTCACACAGTAGGAAAGAGAGCGGAACCTTCAGCTTTCCAAGCTCAACCCCTAAGTTGGATGCTCCTTTCTCAAGGCTTGCCCTTTCCAGGTGCCTCAGTGGTAAGGAATCCACCTGCAATTCAGGAGACACAGGTTTGACCCCTGGGTAGGGAAGATCCCCTGAAGAAGGAAATGGCAACCCATTCCAATATTCTTGCCTGGGAAATTCCATGATCAGAGAAACCTGGCAGGCTACAGTCCATAGGGTCACAAAGGGTAGGACACGACTGATCAAGTAAACAATTCCCATTGCCTATACCTCATCTCCTGGACAGAGGTGCCTGGTAGGCTGCAGGCCATGGGGTCGCTAAGAGTCGGACACGACTGAGTGACTTTGTTTTCACTTTTCACTTTCACGCATTGGAGAAGGAAATGGCAACCCACTCAGTGTTCTTGCCGGGAGAATCCCAAGGACAGGGGAGCCTGGTGGGCTGCCATCTATGGGGTCGCACAGAGTCGGACATGACAAGCAATTTAGCAGCAGCAGCAGCACACTTCATCTCCAGAACAGGCAGAATCCCCTCCTCTCCCAGAGACCCCCAGGATGTGCTCACTGTCTGTACAGTACTGACCCAGTGCCCAGTGGAGCTGCAGCCAGGCCAAGCTATCCCTTCTCTCGAAGCCCTGGAGCTTCCCTTGCCTCACAGGGCAGGGTGACCACAAGGAAAGACACTTCCAGGCTACTCTGCACCCAAGCCAGGGTCACCATCCTGATCTCAGGTACAGGGTCCATTTCCTTAAGGATCTGTCACCGCTGGGTAGACTGGGGCCTCTCGGAGGAGAAGAACAGTTGTGCCCATGCTGGAGTAGAGTGCTCAGCATGCACCTGCCTGTGCAAAGGCTCCCCNTGTAGTATTCCTTTTTAACTTTAAGCTTCATCTTTAAGTCTATGTAAAAATAAAGTGAAAGGGGTTAGTTGCTCAGTCATGTCTGACTCTTTGTGACCCCTTGGACTGTAGCCAGTCAGACTCCTCTGTCCATGGGGTTCTCCAGGCAAGAGTACTAGAGCAGGTTGCCGTTTCCAACCCAGAGGATCTTCCCAACAGAGAAACTGATACCAGGTCTCCCGCATTTGGGCAGATTCTGTAAAACATAGTCACAAAATAAAAACATAGCAACAAGTTGAACACTTATGGACTTGATTATTTGATAGTAAGTGAGCTTAAATACAGAGTCTGAGCATTTGGTACTTATAAATTAAATGTTTCAGTGCATTACTATCAGATTTTTAAATATTTATTATATTATTTTATTTTGAAGAGATAATTAGATAGCATCACCTACTCAATGAACATAAATCTGAGCAAACTCCCAGAGACAGTGAAAGACAGGGAAGCTTGACATGCTGTAGGCAAAGGAGTTGCAAAGAGTCAGACACAGCTTAGTGATTGAACAATAATTTTATTTTAACCGATCTACCATTCATGATAGGCTTCTCTGTTGCCTCAGCAGTAAAGAATCTGTCTGCCAGTGCAGGAGATGTGTTCAATCCTTGGGTCAGGAAGATCCCCTGGAAAAGTAAATGGCAACCCATTCCAGTATCTTTGCCTAGGAAATCTCATGGACAGAGGAACCTAGAGGTCTACAGTCCATGGGATAGCAAAGACTAGGACACTACTAAACAATATTAATGACCATTCATAGTAGCCATAATTTCTAAATATTGCATTCAGCTATATGTTAAGTGATAATTATGAACCTCATTATAAACTTAGTGCTTCACACCAGATAAATTTTATGGTACTAGTTGTTTGTTGTGGAAATAGATGAACATGATAATGAACACCTTATTGTCAAATTCAGACTTAAATTGAAGAAAGTAGGGAAACCCACCATACCATTCAGGTACGACCTAAGTCAAATCTCTTATGATTATACAATGGAAGTAAGAAATAGATTTAAAGGACTAGATCTGATAGACAGAATGCCTGAAGAACTATCGATGGAGGTTCATGACACTGTACAGGAGACAGGGATCAAGACTATCCCCATGGAAAATAAATGCAAATAAAGCAAAAAGGCTGTCTGAAAAGGCCTTACAAATTGCTGTGAAAAGAATAGAAGTGAAAAGCAAAGGAGAAAAGGAAAGATATACCTATTTGAATGCAGAGTTCCAAAGAATAGCAAGGAGAGACAAGAAAGCCTTCTTCAGTGATCAGTGCAAAGAAATAGAGGAAAATGTAGAATGAGAAAGACTAGAGATCTCTTCAAGGAAATTAGAGATACCAAGGGAATATTTCATGCAAAGATGGGCTTGATAAAGGACAGAAATGTTATGCATCTAACTAAAGAAGAAGATATTAAGAAGAGGTGGCAAGAATACACAGAACTGTACAAAAAAGATCAATGTGACCCAAATAATCACGGTGATGTGATCACTCACATGAGCCAGACAACCTGGAATGTGAAGTCAAGCAAGCCTTAGGAAGCATCAGGTGATGGAATTCCAGTTGAACTATCTCAAATCCTAAAAGATGATGCTTTGAAAGTGCTGCACTCAATATGCCAGCAGATTTGGAAAACTCAGCAGTGGCCACAGGACTGGTAAAGGTCAGTTTTTTTTTTTTTTTTTGAACTTTTGGATATTTTATTTTATTTTTTTATTTATTTATTTATTTTTTTAATTTATTTATTTTTATTTTTTTTTTATTTTTTTTTTTATTTTTTTTTTTTAATTTATTTATTTTTAAATTTAACTTTACAATACTCTATTGGGTTTGCCATACATCGACACGAATCCACCACAGGTGCACACAAGCTCCCAATCCCGAGTCCCCCTCCCCCCCCCCACCCCCCNGGTGGGGGTGGAGGTGATGGGGGAGGGGCCACAGCTGGGCTTCCCAGGTGGCGCTAGTGGTAAAGAACCTGCCTGCAAATGCAGGGGACATAAGAGATGAGGATTTGATCCCTGGGCAGGGAAGATTCCTGGAGGAGAGCCTGGCAACCCACTCCAGTATTCTTGCTTGGAGAATCCCATGGACAAAGGAGCCTGGTAGGCTACTGTCTGTAGGGTCGCAAAAAGTCAGACACGACTAAGAGACTTAGCCTGCATATTGCAGGGGCAATAGTTACGATGGGAACAAGAAGGCCCAGGACGTGGATACGATGGATGAAAGGAGCCTGGGACACGAGCTAGGCCCAAGCGCGCTTCTGTTGGTCCAACAGCGATGCTCTCTGCCACACCCCGCAGGCATGACCATAACCAACATTTAAAAGAAAAATATGCACGACTTTAAGATAAGATGGAGCAAGTGGTGAAATACAAAACAACTTTATGGAGCTGAGTGGGCTGGGAAAAATATCTTATGCAAAACAGAAGCAGTGCAAGCTGCCAGCTCTGGTCCTATGCTTCAGACACTCATTTGCTATGAATACTGTGAAAGCAAGTGAATACATATATTTAAATTTTTGTATGTTGTATGTGATACATACAAAATATATGCAGTGTCTAAATAAGTTATGAGGCATAATAATCAAATGAACACTTGTGAGCGTGGTGCCAGTGCTATGGGGCCACTCCCTACATGTTTTTCTCCGGCCCAGCTCCCTACTTACCCCAGAGGTGGCCAGTAACTTCATGCATATATGTTTTTTGATCAGAGGTTTGAGTTTCACTCAACATTTAACCTAGGAGCTTCCTCCAAACTACACTGGGTGGTTTTTTGTTTGTTTGTTTTCGGTGGTGGTCATGGTAAAACGTCTTTTGTCCTGAAATGTTTTCAGACCAAAGATAAGTGTTTTCAAAAGGCTCAGACCCACAGTTTCCCTGGGAGAGGGGCTTCCTCATGTAAATGAAGGGCAATTTTTCAACTAACACATGAATTTCAAAGATACATGTACTGTGACTGTAAAATGTGACTCAGTTCTCTGCTCTTCCCAGTTGCTGTCTAGTCATTGTCTTGTCTGGCTCTTTGTGACCCCATGGACTGTAGGCCGCCAGGCTTCTCTCTAAATGGGATTTTTCAGGCAGCAACACTGGAGTGGGTTGCCATTTCCTTCTCCAGGCGATCTTCCCAACCCGGGGACTGAACCCATGTCTCCTGCATTGGCAGGAGAGTTCTCTACAACTGAGCCACCTGGGAAGCCCCAGGAGAGTGCTCAAGGAGTACTGTACTCATTAGCCAAATTAATTCTCATAACAATCCTACACAGTACGCATTATTATTGTCTGTGTTTTGTGCATGAGAAAAGTGAAGTTAGTCATTTCCCTAAGTTCAGACAACCAGAGGGCTTCCCTCATGGCTCAGTTGGTAAAGACTCTGCCTGCAGTGCAGGAGACCCAGGTTCGATTCCTAGGTTGGGAAGATCCCCTGGAGAAGGAAATGGCAACCCACTCCAGTATTCTTGCCTGGAGAACCCCATGGACAGTGGAAGGCTACAGTCCATGGGGGTCACAAGAGTTGGACATGACCTAGTGACCAAACCACTACCACCAGACGACCAGAAGGGGGCAGAGTCAGGATTAACGAGCTCTGTGCCCCCCTCACGTGGATGGGACCACCCCTCCTCACCTGCCTCTGAGTCCTCCTTGCCTCCTTCCTCTGTGCCCACGTTGATTCTGATTAGTTCCCTACCTTCTAAATCCCTCCACAGCTTGTTCTATCCCATGCAGTTCATTCCCACTTACTACAGTCATTGCTGGTCTGCCTCTCCCACTGAACAATGAATATCTTCAAGGACCGGAACGGGATCTTATTCAGCTCTCCAACTCCAGCACTTAGCAAGGTGCTGGATACATGTGTCAGAAGCAAATGACTTACCAGTAGAAAATGTTTATGCCAAATGTAATAACTGTAATTTCATCTATAGTGTGAGTATACTTTAATATTTAATAACTTTGTTGCCGCAAAAACATCCCATGTAAATAAAATAATTTTAGGTATGCTATTGAAATTTGTCACTTAAAGGAATCCTAGAAGAGATGAATGAGTACTGGACTTGGAAACAGGAGGCATAGGTTCAAAATCCCATCACAAACTACCGATTTTACTTGGGCACGAGTCTTGTCCTCTCTTAGCCTCAGGTTCTCCACTTTTAAAGCTGAGCAAAGAATACCTCCTGAACTCCTGAATCACAAACACTGGGGATGCAGCCAAGCAATATATGTTTTAATAAGCCTCTGGGTGATTCTGATCAATTCTCAAGTTTAAGAACCACGGGTATGCTGTAATTCACAGTATCAGTCACATACAAAATGACTTCTTCTGGAGAATACTTTTTTGTGTGAGGCTCCAATTTTAATCATCAAAGCAGCCCATGCATGCATAAATGAAAACTATCCTAGTCTACTCCTAAGTTTTGCTGTCAGTCATACAAACTTAGGGAAATCGTGTGATCACTTTGGATCTCAGTTTCCTCACATACGCAGTGACAGAATAAGCTAGAAATAGATCAGCAAACTTCACACCACAGGCCAAGTCCAGCCTGGTCCACTGTCTGTTTTTGTACAACCTGTACGTTAAGAATATTTTTAATATATATATTTTAAATGACTGAAAAAAAGAAAAAGAAAAAATATTTTGTGACATGAACATCCAATGAAATTCAACTTTCAGTTCCCCTAAATAAACTTTCACTGAACCACAGCCACACTCATCCACTCGGGTATTGTCTACAGCTGCTTTTGCACAGTAACAGCAGAGCTGGGGAGTTGCGACAGAAACCATATGGCCACAGAGCCTAAAATATTTATTACTTGACCCTCTAGAAAAAAAGTTTGACAGCCCCTGGGTTAGAAGATGACTAAGTTCTCTTTGAACTCCAAACTTCTACGATCCTATGACTTTACAGAATTTTGCTGTGTTCCTGTCTTCAAATACTGCCGGCTATGTGGTCGGAACAGTACACCTAGGTTGCCCAAGTCAAAGTTTTGAAAACCCAATTACTCTAATTACTGCTGCAGGTAATTAATTTGGTGAATAAACCATATTAATTTAAAGTTGTAAACTTTGTTCCAGTGCTTAAAAATTGCTGCCACATTTTATGAAATTCTCTTTCATTACTGTGGCCATACAGAATCAGTGAGAATAAGCCATGTGCTCAGGAAGCTGGAACACATTCTAGCCAGTTATCCTCACTTAGAAAATTAAGACAGTTTCTATGGCTGGTTTGCTGTTTAAATATCCTTTGCTCAAATCTACCCTTTTCAATAACGATTTCAATGGAGAAATTCCATTCTAATGGTCATGCAATTCTGGAGAGAGTTTACCTTTCTGATAAAGACAATTTACATTCCTGTAAGGCCCCCTACTTATTGGTTTCGTTGGTGGCTCTGTGGTAAAGAACCTGCCTGCCAGTGCAGGAGACCACGAGTTGGATCCCGAGGTTGAGAAGTTCCCCTAGAATAGGAAATGGCAACGCACTCCACGGGTGGAGAACCCCATGGACAGAGGAACCTAGCGGAATACTGTCTATGGAGACTCAAAAGAGTCAGGCATGACTTAGCAACTGAACAACAACAGGATTCCCTTTAATTTTTCATTCTCTCTAATTTCCAATGAGCCTGGAGTGCCTGTGGAGTAAAGCAGGTGGTGGCTTAGGAGAGCAGTGAGGAAAAGACCCCTGCTCTTCTCTTCAAAAGGGTCAGGTCATGTTAGACATGAGAGGCACCTTAGAGGCCATTCAGTCCTGCCCATTACGGTGGATCTGAGGCCCAGAGGGTACAGGTGACTTATCCAAGGTCACACAGACTGTCTAGAGTCCATCTGGGACTGAAACCCATATCTCTTGACTCCAGATCTAGTGCTCGGCAGCATTTCAAAACCCATTTCAGCATTTTCTGAAAGGCCTGACTTCTATTCCATACTGAAAAATAAGGATTTTAGGCACGGACTTTAGGAAGGTGACACTGGGCGATGTACTGAGAAACGGCTGCCACAACCATTTCTTAACACCAGGGCTGGGAGAAAGAAGGCATTCTCTAGCTTGGTGCTTTTCTAACTAGCTCAGTGAAGAGAACTGAGAACTTTGGGGTTTGCAGTTGTTTTTTCACTTCCCCTCGATTGCAGACTGATAGTTTTGTGAAAGACAAATAAAACGCTGGTGTACTCCCTAACTGTGATTACCGTTTCTAAACGGTCTCAATCTCTGTTCTTAACTCCTTGGTCTGGGACCCACACTGACCTAGTCCACAGCCGGGCACTGGCATGAAGGGGGCAGGAAACAGAGGCCGAAGGCTCCAAAACCAGCCTGGAAAACTCCTTGGAGGCTGCTCCGGTGCCACAGGACCCTGGGCAAGCATGAGAAGAACACTCGAAGGGCCCTGGCATTGCCCTGGAGCCCCTGACAGTGTTGCCAGCTCTCTGCTGAACCAATTGCTGAGAACACAGTTGCCTCTGCAAAGGAGGCACAGTTTCCCCTCAGGTCAGTTAGGAACATCTGCTGGGTGGCTACCCTGCAGTCTTAAAGTGCATGTGCTATCTGACCAGCTAAGCTTGTAATTCCCTTGGAGGACTGAGCCTCCTAAGGAATCCACATAAGAGAAACAGTGGGCATAGGAGCTGACATGGCAAGAATCTCAGACTCTGATGAACCAACACCGTTTGCCTTAAGTCTCAGATACCCTCAATCAGTTCTTTATAAGGCAAGAGCAGGGTCATGGTAAGCACCACCCCACTGTGCAAAGGAAAACAGGACAGAGGATTAAAAACTGCTGAAAATCACAACCTTTGCAGAGTAGAATCCAGGCGGGCCACTTAAAAGCAGCAGCAGAAAAGCCCACACCACCTGTCCTGCCACACCTGGCCTAAACCCAAGCCTGAGCACTCTCTTTTCAAAAACTAGTTATTTAGAAATCATCCCATACTTATGAAAACTTGCACAGTGTGGCATTTTCAGGAAGAGTCTGTTCTGAGGGGATCCTCCTGGTGCCGAGTGGTCCTGGAGTGTTCCTGGTCCTGGAGTGATCCACACTGCAGTGAGGATCCTTCTGACCGCTTCCGCTGGACAGCCCCACTCTTGAGGTAGTCAGACTGGTCACAGAGGATGATGAAATGAGAGTGAGCCCCTGACAGCTCAGTAACCAGATTCAGTCACCTCGGCACACTTAGTGGCACACGTTTAATTAGGTTTTAATGCAAGTAATTCGATAACTGCTCCTGGCCATCCACTACGGAACTGTCAATGCTGAGAGCTTTTTTATTTAGCGTCTCTTCCATCTACACTGAGGCAGCCTCCCCGCTGACCCTTGTCAAAGAACCCCATCTGCTGGTTGCCACGGTAACTGAAGGCGACCAATTGAGCTGAACAGAGTGACTCAGAAATAAAATGTGCAGCCAAAGGAATTCTGCTAAGAGTAATAAATCATTTAGTAAAAGGGGATCCTCCACACAGTGAAGAGTGTTGGGATAATATGATGGCATAACTCTTCCAGCTAGAAGGTCCATGGCAGATCAGAGTGATTAGGCTTGCCGGAGGGTTCATGTGGTTGCCAGTGGGCTCAAACAGCACAGAAGTCAGATCCTGCCCATTTATGCGCCATCGTGGGGGAGAAGGAACCAACTACATCAATTGTTTTGTGTTCGGGCTGCAAAATTCTGAAATTTAAGAGGTGGCAAGAGAACCAGTCCAGGCTTCTAACACCTCATACTCTTTTTTTTTTTTTTAAGTAGCACAAGTAAACAAAGTGCCCCATGTAGCTCATGTGGCCTTGAGGAAGATGGCAGAGAGAAGAGACGCGGAGATCGCTTTGGAATAAAAATGTCTAGCACCATCTCTTTGTCATCAATCAACTTTTAGGTGCTCCAAGCAGAAGTCAACTGTGTGAACAAAACATGCAGTCTTTGAAATAGCAAGGGAGATGGGATTCAACTCAGAGGGTTGAGGGTATCACCACAGGATGGTCTCAGAGAGGGTGGGGACTCTGAATAAGATGGGCAGAAGAAAAGGGAAAGGAGAGGCCTTGGTGAGGGAGGCGGGGAAGTACTCCGGGTGACAAAAAGCAGCACACTGCAGGCCCCTTGCAGTGGGCACAGAGTTGTACCTGAGCCCCACTAGGAATCTCTACACTCCACAGTGCCCAGATTTTAAGAAAAAAACCCAGACAAGCTAAATCGTCCATCCAGCATTTAATCTTTAGATGGCAGTTCCTTAGTGGCTGCGGTGGGAGAAGCAAGGTTAAGGGCAGTAGGCATCGCTGCCCTAACAGCCAATGACCGGAGGGGATGAAGGGTTGCAGGACACAGAGACAGCAGGGGTGTGTGCTGGGGGCTGGAGGTGGGGGTCGTCCCGCAGCCTTACCCTGCTGCTCTGCTCCGGCTGTATCTCACCCCTAAGTGGGCAGGATACTGACATCTTTCCAACCCCTAACCCCCAGAGTGATGGGAGGACTCTGTATCCTAAGTCGTGAACCCCAGAGATAATTTCCTTCTTTAGAAAAGTGCAACTGCCAAAGAGAAGGTAGGTCCCCCTCGCCCCCCCCCCCCCCCCCAAACGCCACCCAAAAAAAACATCCACT